>JBBGZY010000096.1:3445000-3640000 GCA_037952925.1 Lithobates clamitans | reverse complement strand
TACTTCCTGCCCTGCAGGCAGGTGGGTGTGCTTAGCTGAGATTACCCCTCCTCCCCTCCTGAAGACTCCTGGGATTTATGATGACCTTTTCCTAGGCATAGAAATCATGAAGTAACTGAAGAAATGGATAAAAAAAAAAAAAGTTTAAAACAAGTAAATATAATATACCTTCCTATCTATTTACTAATGCTAGCATCATAAGGATTATAAATAGTCAATGTTGATTGTGAGAGGGAATTTCCACTTTAAGTCATGTACATCAAAGGCCCTGAAGCCCATAAAGATCTTTAAGAGGCACCATAAAACTATCTAGATCTAAACCAAACAATCAATTTTTTTATTTTTTTTTTGTTTTTTTTGTTTTGGTTAGAATGGGGAATAACTGTTTAAATTTTTATCAAATGTATATTGGTATGTAGTCCTATTGGGGAGATTTTCCCTCACTTCCTATCTCTGTGTTATCCATATCAGAAATAGGCATGGTTTTCACACGGTAAAAAGGCACAGACAGCAATTGTCAGGTGTTCTAAACATTTTCCCACTCTACAGAAGTGAGAAGAAATCTTCCTAATTACTGCACGGATGGCAGTAGGACAATCTATAACCCTCCCCTGCCATATCCAGAACAAAGTGCATATTGACTGGGATTGGGTCTTAAAGTGGACGTAAAGTCTTTGTTTAAGCCCCAATTAACACTGTTGTGCCTTATTGTGGGACACAAAGTTGCATGATAAATCAAAACATATTAATTTCAATGGGTGCCGCCTTAATTGATGCGACTCAAGTCGCAGCAACAAAAAAAAAGGTTCCTGCACTACTTTGGGGAGACTTGAGTGCCATAGACTACAAAGTTAAATCATAAAAGTCGCAAGTAGGTCACCCGACTTTAGGTCACAGCAGTGTGAACCGAGCTTAAAAACTGCGAGCAGGCAGGCTCTTTATTGCAGAAGAGATGGGCAATGAAGAAAAAAAAAACTGCCTGCTCAGTCGTTTTTGGAATGTACTTTGAGTTGCCCCCAAATTAAGATCCTCTTACAAGGTCTTAAAATTTTGAGGTGACGAACGAAAAAAAAAAAAAAACATACTTTTATGCTCCGACATCGGTTGGACACTGCAGCTGTGTGATGTGGGCCAAGACCTGACAGATCACATGACCACTGATTGCCCGTTCTTGGTCTGCTCAGCGTGGAGAATAGTGACAGTTCCTGCACCCCATGCTCTGCTCCTCCTGCACTCACTGAAACACAAGCGCAGCCCAGTTTACATTCTGGCACTGATCATTTTTGCGTGGATAACTGAACTCCTGCACATGAGCAGGAGTGATGTCATCCCGTGCCAGCCAATGAAGACGGCTGCAGCCTGGCACCCAGAAAGAAGCCGGGTAGAAGATGCTAGTGAGGGATGTCGGACCATTAAAGCACAGGTAAGTATCACTGACTTTTATGCAGCAAGTAGGAACCAGTGGTCTTCAAATAACATTTTGTTAATGTGGTTGTCCTGTGTTTTTACCTTCTAAAATATTCTGTATGTTTGATCATCTGTTTTGAACAGGGGGGGAACATGAGCAGTGAGGACTATGATGGCAGAACGCCATTACACGTTGCCAGCTGTGAAGGTCACTACAATGTGGTCCAGTATCTGCTTAATAATGGAGCCACTGTATACGCCAAGGACAGATATGGGGACACCCCTCTGATGAATGCTGTAAAATTCAGGTAAGCCTACACATCTTTTAAAAGTAACCTGCCATGACAGCACAATTACCGTATTTATCGGCGTATAACACGCACTTTTTTCCCCTGAAAATCAGGAGAAAATCGGAGGTGCGTGTTATACGCCGATCCCCTGCGATCCCGAGCTGTCAATGCTTCAAAATCGCCGACCGCGATTTGAAAATGGCGCCGCCGGCACCGAAATACACAGAGCCGGTTCTCGGCGGCTCTCGTTCACTTTCGGCTCCACTCGTAGTCCCGAGCGGAGCTATCCGAACCTACTCGGCTAGGTTCGGATAGCTCCGCTCGGGACTACGAGTGGAGCTGAAAGTGATCGAGAGCCGCCGGGAAGAGCCGAGGACCGGCTCTGTGTATTTCGGCGCCGGCGACGCCATTTTCAAATCGCGGTCGGCGATTTTGAAGCCCAGGTTAGCTGGGATAGAGGTTTAAAGGCTGCACTGGGGGGGAAGGCTGCACTGGGGGGGAAGGCTGCACTGGGGGGGAAGGCTGCACTGGGGGGGAAGGCTGCACTGGGGGGGAAGGCTGCACTGGGGGGGAAGGCTGCACTGACATGGCTGCACTGGGGCAAGGCTGCAATGATGGGCATTTAAATGTAAGTTTTTTTCCCTTCAACTTCCCTCCTAAAAGTTTTTTCCCCTTAAAATTCCCTCCTAAATTGGGGTGCGTGTTATACGCCGGTGCGTGTTATACACCGATAAATACGGTACTCACTTTAGTGAAGCAAGAATAAAAGGTTTTGGTACCAGTAAATCGGATTAATCAATATTATGTCAGCGAGCCTTGTGACTGGAAGTGTCTAAAGAAACTGCGATTTCAGTTGGTCTTCTCTGTGTCTTGTGTCAATTTATTATATGCAAATTTAAATTGGAGCATTTTGTATGCCATTGGCAAAAAAAAAAAAATGTGCATCTATAACAATTGTTCGTTTTATTTATTTATTTATTTTTTTAAATGGTGGCAAAGTGATTGTATTTTAATGTCTGCCTGTGTCCATCAACCCACCACACCCCCTCCCCTTGTGAGGGGACATGTTCTCTGGTGACAACTTCCCAACTGGACACAAACCTAGAAAAAAGTGTAAGGTATAGTTAAAGGCAAAACATTTTTTTTTTAGTTTTGAATAGAGTGAAGAGGGATTATAACACCTGTCAGTTTTTCACCCTCTCTATTTGTCGTGTTTACCATCATCATTGAAAGTCAACGAAAATACCAAATTTTGGGTTGTCCTCAAAGTAATAGTAACTGTTCAGGTGACCTGGAGGTCCCCAAGGAATTCCCTTTAATTTGCAGGAATTTCTTCTCACTTCCTGTTTGGCTATGGGACAGGAAGTGAAGTGAAATCCCTCCCCAATAGAACACAGATGGCAAAAAAAAAAAAATCTGACAGGGGTTATAACCCTTCTTTGCTCTTTTCAAAATGAAAAAAAAAATTGCCTATAGTTCTAATTTAACAGGTTTAGACCATTCCCTACCTTATCTCAGCACGTTAACTGAACTGTCACAGGCAACTCCTGATGTATATTACTGATCATGTGACAGCTGGTCAAAAGGTTGGAAAGCCAGCCTCCACCTCCCCGAATTAAGATCCGTTTACAAGGTCTTAAAATTTTGAGGTGACGAACGGAAAAAAAAATACATACTTTTATGCTCCGACATCGGTTGGACACTGCAGCTGTGCGATGTGGGCCAAGACCAAGAGCTGACAGATGACATGATCACCAATACTAAGCGTGGAGAATAGTGACAGTCCCTGCACCCCATGCTCTGCTCCTCCTGCACTCACTGAAACACCAAGCTGCAAAGTTGGTGGGTGCGGCTGATTCCAGCTCTCAGCTTCATGCTGAAATGTAAAGCCAGCCATCAATCAGACAGCCCGGTGAATCCTAACAATATTGTCATGATACCTCCTAAACCTGGCGTGGCTTTCCCCTATCAGCAGGTAATAGCCCACTATCAACTGACTCTGGGTAACAGAAGTAAACAACTTCCGTGACTCTAAAAGAGAAGCACAACCAGAAAAGGTCTGGCTGTATATATACAGCAGGTAAAAGAAGTATTGAACACTTCACCTTTTTTCTAGGTAAATATATTTTCAAAGGTGCTATTGACATGAAAATTTCACCACGTCGGTAACAACCCATGCAATCCATACATAATATATGAGAGAGGGAGTTTTTTTTTTTGTTTGTTTTTTAACTCTCAAGACATTTTCACTTGTTGGGAATCCACAGTTGGACACTTCTGCACAACTTAGCCAGCACTGCAGGCCAAAGACACACACTATACATTTTTTAGGTGTTTATCATAGCAGACATTGATGCATGCTATTTTACCTTTGCAAAGTAGTAAATATAGTAGAAAAAAAATAGTTCCACCCAACACCCTAAGGGCGAACCACTGCTGCTGGAAAAGTTTTGATGAATAGTATTTCTTTACTTCCACCCGTTCACCTTCACTTTTATAGTGGGGGGTGAACTTGGCACTGGCAACTGAAAGGTTAATCTTGAACATCTAATGTGAGAAAATGGGGCCTCGTTGTGCCTCGCCCAGCCTCTGCCTCGGGTCCTTCTCAAAGATTTCCTCATGTAGACTTTCCAGTGCCACTCCTGTTGTGATGCAGGTTTTCGTTCTTAGCTACTGTCATTGCATATTCCAGAGTGAGGTGTTGTGACAAGATGGGAGCTTTTTTCTCTCTGCTCCTGCAGAGGCTTGTTGTGTTACATAATGTGTTTCACTGTAGCTTTTTTCACAGATCCCTACAGAGTGCCCAAGGTTGCTTGAAGTGCAGCTTTAAAGGTGGTTCTGCCCAGGACTGATAGTAAAAATAAATGGTTTTATAAAACAAAAGTGCTCCAGATAAAAAAAATATTTGGTATGTTCCAAGATTAAAATTTATGCAAAGTCCCAATGACCACGGGTCATGAACGGATTAAATGGCCAATAGGGAGGAGGAACAGGGCCATACCCCTCTTGTAAGTATAAATATGGGTTAGCATACAACTTTGACATTCTAAAGGCTCAATTCACAAAGCTTTAACAAAACAGAGTATCTTTATGTTGACCTTGTGACTGTAATTTTCCAATAGTATAAAAGTACGGATGTGGTACTGGACAGGCCTGTAGTTTATGGATTTCTTTGTGGGTGTGCACCTGGGCATATGCATCAGAGTGCGTTGGCTACCATTGAGACTGTTTATAACTAATATATTGCACTTTCAAGATCATACTATATCTAATCATCAAAAAGACAAATCTTATTAGAAGAATTGTCAATTAACAAAAAAGGTCAAGTACAGCCAAAGCTTGTTTGGCTGTACTTCTCCTGTCGATCACAGGAGTGCAGTTTGTTTTGCACTCCTGTGACCCGTTTTCAGCAGACAGCAGGCTGAAGTCAGCCATCTGCTGGCGTCACAGAGCTGGTCCAGGCTCATGCAAGATCGCGAAACTAGGGTCGGGATCCATCCACATGCCTAGACCCACACCCGGCCCAGCCCCAGTGAGCCGCTGAGAGCCCAAGCTGGCCGCTCCCGCCCCCTCCACATCCCAGAGCTCCAGTGAGCGAGGAGGGGGCAGAGCAGATATCCGTGATTGACCGTCACCAACTCTCTGCTCGGGGAGCTGTGAGAACTGAGCCATCTGCGGTGTTAGATCGCTCGGTTCTCAGTGTTCGAGGCAGCGGGGGACAGGTGCCGAACCAGGCTGACGCTGCATCCGCCTAGGTAAGTGTGATTCAGAAAAAAATATTCTCTCTTAATATTGTATTGCTGTGTAAGTTCATATAATAACCAGAACTACTTAAAAACCACTCCCTTGGTAGGCATAGAGGTATTTGCAGACACAGGCTAGGAGACTCCAACAGGAATAGCAAGTACCCTAATTAACCACTTCAATACCGCACGTCCTTGACTTTTTGCAGGGATATCTGAATGATGCCTGCAGCTACAGACATCATTCAAATATCATTATTTTGCAGGCGGCAATTCTGTGCACAATAAGAAAGATCATAGCGGCAGTTCCACCGCTTGATCGTTCTTATAGGCGATGGGAGGGACATACACACACCCCCCCGCCTCCAGTCATCTCTATGACCGTCGGAGGCCCGGGCGCGACGTCATGACGTCACGCCCGGACCCCGCATGTAAACAAAGCCGCGATCGCGGCTGTCAGCATGAGATCGGTGTTTTGGGTTTTTTTTTGTTTTGTTTTTTCGATCTCATGCTTCACAGCCTGGAGGAGAGATGTGGGGTCTTATTGACCCCGCATCTCTCCATAAAGAGGACCTGTCACGATAGATTCCTATTACAAGGGATGTTTACATTCCTTCTAATAGGAATAAAAGTGATCAAAAAATTAAATGTAAAAAAAAAAAAAAAAAACTAAAATAAAAGAATAAAAAAATGAAACGCCCCTGTCGCGGTAGCTTGCGCTCAGAAGCGAACACACATGTAAGTCCCGCCCATATATGTAAACGCTGTTCAAACAACACATGTGAGGTATCGCCGCGTGCGTTAGAGCGAGAGCAACAATTCTACCACTAGACCTCCCCTGTAGCTCTAAACTGGTAAACTGTAAAAAATGTTAACGTCATCTATGGAGATTTTTAAGTACCGAAGTTTGGCACCATTCCATGACTGTGCGCAATTTTAAAGCGTGACATGTTGGATATCTATTTACTCAGCGTAACATTATCTTTCACATTATACAAAAAATTTGGGCTAACTTTACTGTTTTTCGTTATTTTTTAATTCATGAAACCTTTTTTTTCCAAAAAAAAGGCGTTTGAAAAATTATTGCGCAAATACCATGCGAGATAAAAAGTTGCAATGACAGCCATTTTATTCCCTAGGGTGTCTGCTAAAAAAAAACATATATAATGTTTGGGGGTTTTGAGTAATTTTCTAGCAAAAAAATTATGATTTTTACATGTCTGAGAGGAGTGCCAGAATGGGCCCGGTATTGAAGTGGTTAAAGGTGTGTGTATGTGTATAGATATACCCAGAAACCTTGGTCAATACATTTCTTCAGACATCAGCTATTCTCACCGTACATGTATCTCACCTCTGTGATAGTTGAACTACTACGCGATACTACTTGTTTACCTATGAGTCTGACACATCTGGCTTAACAACTAGAAAGCAACATAAAGGTATAAAGATATACAGTATATAACCCATTTAAAAAAATATATGTATAGATAGATAGAGAGTTTATATATATATATATCTATATCTATCTAAATAAATAGGGCCCTCATCCAGTTTTGTAATTTCACAATCTCATTGGACTAAACTGAAAATAATTGTCACTTTTTGAAAAGAAGAGTCTTGATTTACTCATCAGCTTGATAGTTAATTTTTTTTTTTTTACCAAAGGTGACCTCTGCCAAGTAATTTGATCATGTAACTCAATTAGGCGGCTTTAACCTCTTTTCGGCCACTCGCGGGGGGTTAAAACTGCCCCGCTAGCGGCCGAATAGCGCCGCTAAAACAACGGTAAAGCGGCTCTAAAAATAGCGCCACTTTACCGCTGACGCCCTAGGCGGCTCAGTGTGAAAGGACTCTTAGTGTGACATACTCTTCAGCAGTGATGTTTCCCTGATATTTGAGACCTGGTTTTGGTCTCCCTTCCTTTGGATTTTGAATTGTCCCTGTAAAGCTGGGGTTGTCACCACTCGTATTGTAGAATATGAAATGGATTAGAAATCCAACGGGCATAATCGACAAAAGTGCATCAAAAGAGCATCAGTGTGGAAGGGCCCTAAAATCATGGGAACCATTGCCAGACCCCACGCTGTGGAGACGGCCTGTAATATCAATTCAGACATCAGAAACCTGTATGTGCGTTCACCTCCAGTACTTTCTGCAACACATGTAGTTAGCTGCAGGGTGCTGTACAGGTCCAGGGTCATGGTGTATCACTATAGGACCCAGACGATCTCCTCCGGAGATATGCCCACCGTGATGGGCAAAGCATGGACCCTATGTAAGTAGGATTAACATGGATAGGTAAGACAGAGCCTTGCATCTGAACGTTACTGTAACCCCACAATTCAGAAAGCTATTGTATGTAAATCTATCAGGAAACCTGAACCTTTATTCACTTTTACAGTGTAAACTTGTCAAACTTGGCAGTGTACATCCCTGCTCTATTCTCAGCACGCAGAGAATAGACCCAGATGCCAGAGACAAAGTCCTGCCTCAATGCATGGAAATGACAGCCTCAGTGGTCACCCAAAGGCTGAAGAAGATTATTGTGAGACTTGGAAAAATCAGCAGCAGAGACGGAAGGAGGACACAGCGGGGACAGGATCATTGTTGGTGATGGCACGGGAGGAGTTAAGCGTGTGCCATATTTTGCAAGTATCTTGCGCAGATTATGGCAACAGTTTTTCCCCTCACCAAATTACTTCCACTTTAATGATAGGTCCACATTAATGTAATCTCGGTTTATTATGGCAGATAAAAGCCCATTCATTACATGCTAACACATGCTCAGACCCATATATGTATACCATTAACTGTGGGATCCAGAAATATTTTATCATCTAATTGCATATGCTGGTAATCATGACAGTTTACTGCCGAGGTTCCAAATGCAAAACAAGATAGAGCAGCATTTCCCACTGCATATAGTACGTATTTAAACAATTATACAGCACAATTAAGTTGAGGGCGCTCTATAATAACTTTAATTGTGCAATGCAGGTATATAATCTGCAATTTAAAGCAGCCTTTAACCGAAAACAAAAAGTTATATATTGCAGCTTACCAATGTGGTGACTGCTTTAGTTTTTTTTTTTTTTTGGCTTATTTTCTTCTCTATTTTTACCCGGTGATCTGGCCAGTAGCACACCTCCTGTATTAGAGTGCCCCCTCTTTGGATTAAAGAGCACAGGGGCATCTTTGAACAGCTGCATTGTCAGTCTGCAGGGAGGGGAGTGTTAGATGTACTAGAAGATTTAGATAAACAAATTGAAGCCAAATTCCAGCTCACACTTTATAGGCAGTTACAGCAACAGTTTTTTTTTCCTTTTTGAGATGTTTTACATAAAGCTGATTTATTGTAAGCACCCCTGTCAGTGATTTGTTTCAACCCTCAGTACTATATTTGCAGGACAGCTTGTCCTGTTGAAAAACAATGGAATTAATGTCAGAATCTCCAGGTGAAAATGAAAGAGAGCCCAAAAGAGAAATCCTAAGAATTGGTAAGCTGCAATAGAATAAATATTTTATTTTGGATATAATCCTCCTTTTAAAGCAGAGTCACCTCCCCCACCCCCCGCAAAAAACTAAAAGTATGTGTAGCTGCTGACTTTTAATATTAGGACACTTGCCTGTCCTGTAATCCAGCAATGTCAGCACCCCAGCCACTGTTTCCATCGGCCCTCAGGTGCTGCCGCTGGCATTGTCTTTAAGGGAAACCGGCAGTGAAGCCTTACTGGTTCCCTACTGCGCATGCGCAAAGCGCTTTCTGAATAGCTGGGCGGCGGAAGGAGGAGAGGGGGGGCCCACCTTCTGAGTAATCTCTCGGAAGTGGGGACAGGTACCTGTCAAAAACAGGTACCCCCCCCCGAAAGGTGCCATATGTGGCTCTGGAGAGGGGGGGGAGCGGTCAGATAAGCGGAGCTTCCACTTTTGATTTTAATTTGGTGTCGGAGTATTAAACCAAAAAATCCATGTGTGATCTGTACATCCACTTCTGTATTACAGAATATTACTTTCATGCTCTGCTTTGACCAACTTTATCAGTTGTATGTGTCAATGGCTGTATATTTCTTGCTCCTGGATCATAGTGTTTGGGAACAGGTGGGGCAAAAGGATTGTTTAAGATAGCAACTTCTCTTTCCCACTGTACGCATTTACTGTCAGATTTGAGAATATTCAACCACTTTTTTTTTTTTTTTTTTTAATGAACAGGTTCAGTAGTTTTCCCCAGACATCTCGTATATTAAATGGGTAATTTTACTTCTGTTATAGGCACTTTAGGAAGCACTCTAGAGGCTTATTTTTCAGGATTCTTTAGTGATATTTACTCCTCTGTTACCGAGCGCTCATAGGCTTCCATCCCCTGACTTTTGGAAGTGATGCTAGCTCTGGAGCAGAGAACACCTCCGCAGTACATATAGTCAACACCCTGCTGGAGAAACAGTGTTGCTTCCAGGAGGTGGGCTATGGAAGCCTTAGGGCAGATAACCATCATGTCGGGATCCACTTATCCTAAACCTATTATAAAAGAAAAACAGGGGCTGCTGTTGCTAAAGAACCATCTGTTAGTTACCCGACTGTTGCATAGATCCAGATCAGCAGCTCAAAAAAGTAGTAGTAGGAACAAGCAGGCAGATAAGAGAACCCCCGCCAGCAGTCGGAATACAATAACTGCAGTAGCTGAGTTGTTCATCCACATGGTGTAGTGTAGATGGAGAAATCTGTTTTGAGGGGGGCATTAATGTTTAATAAAGGTAATCCGATGACACTTTTACAGTGCAGTAAAAGCGATCGGGTGGCTCTACATCCGCCCACATCACTTTTACCTATAAAGCTGCTTGTAAGATGGAAAAAACTAAAGATAATTCACTTATGGCTGCTGCTGCCAGTGTTTGCTTGTTTTAACCCATTAAATTCAGAATGTATATGTACGGCTTTTAGATCCCAACCAGTTGACTTAAATTTGGATGCGACTATATTAAAGTGGGGTTCCACCCAAAAAACAAAAATACCTGGAAAAATTCTTTAAAAAAAACAAAAAAACATTTGGATATTTTTTTTTTTTTTTACTTACCTCTAAATGCCTGTTGCTAGGTGGTCCCTCGTAGTCTGCCCGTTCCTCTGCCTGGGCTGGTGACATCACTTCCCCCCAGGCACAGGAAGGGCTCCGCTCTGCTCCCTCCCTCCTGTCAATCACCTGGGACCCATTACAGGTCCCAGGTGATTGAGCGGCCAATACCAGCGCGCATGCGCAGTGGGTGCCAGGCTGTGAAGCCACAGCCTGGCGCCCACAGTTGAAATGCCGGCGCCGACGAGCGAAGGGGGGGGACGAGCGGGGCTTCAATTGAAGCCCCGCATCGCTGGACCCAGGGACAGGTATGTGTCCAATTAAAAGTCAGCAGCTGCAGTATTTGTAGCTGCTAACTTTTAATTTTTTTTTTTTTCCTGACGGCCCCCCTGGGTGGAACTCCTCTTTAAGCACAGTAATATGAGGTGTGTCTAGAGTTCTGTGAATGGTCCGATATGTCTACAGCAACATGGCTATCTAGAAACACGTCGAGAAGCTCCACCTTGCATGGAGTACACGTGACTGTCAGGGAAAACCCACTGTGGGCAGTCGAATGTAGTCAGTGTGAGAGGTAGGGTCACAGTGCAGTGGAGCAACGAGTGAGCATCCATGTCTGCTACAAATTGGGGAAAACCGTGACTGAGACGCATGAAATGTTGGTGCAAGTGTACAGAATGGAAGCCGTGAGCAGAAAATGTGTTTAGGACTGGTTCAAATGCTTTTGCGACAGGAAGGAATTGACTGAAGATGAGCCACGTTCGGGTCGGACGTCAACAAGCAGAACCCCAGACATGATAGAGAGAGTGCAACAAATGCTGCTACGAGATTGGCAGCTAATTCTACGATTGATAGTGGATGAATTGGGCATTAGCGGAATGGAAGATCTGTCCCTGGTTTGTGCTGCACAAGCTGACAGACTAACAGAAAGCAAAATGGATGGAAACCTCTGAAGATTTCATTATAATGTGTGATCAGGATCCATCCTTTCTGTGAACCATCGTTAGGTTGAGGCCTAGTGCTACCAGTTTGATCTGGAATCTAAGCGGCAATTGATGAAATGGCATTCATAGTCTTCCCTGTGACTCTGCTGACTTCTGTTACCCCAACTGAAGAGCGTCATTAAAGGCGCACACTTTGCGGGTGAGGCGGCAATCCAAGAATGTGTGACAGCGGTTCTGTGGTCAATTCCTAAATAGGCTATTTTTGACAATTTTCAAAAGCTTTATGAATGTTGTCAAAAGTGTGTTGTGAAGGATGGAGATTATTTTGAAGGCCAATAATGGTATCTTCTGTTTCATACAAAATTCTATGTTAGTAATGACAGCTTCAAGATGCCTCCTGTATGGAGAAACTAGCGCGTTGCTCAGGTGTGATTTTGGCCCATTCTTCTACACAAAATGTGTCTTCAAATCTGAAAGGTTATGTGGGGCTCTTTTATGAACTATAGATTTTCTATTGGATTCAAGTCAGGTGATCAGCTGGGCTGTTTTAGCAGCTTTATTTTCTCTTTCTTTGAAACCAATTGAGAATTTCCTTGGCTTTGTGTTTGGGATCACGATCTTGCTAAATGTCCACCCTTGTTTCATCTTCATCATCCTGGTAGATGGCAGCAGATTTTTTATCAAGAATGTCTTGGTACATCTTTCTATTCATCCTTCCTTCAATGGCATGAAGTTTGCCAGTACCATATGCTGAAAAACAGCCCCACACCGTGATTTTCCCACCTCCAAACATCACTGTTGGTATGGGGGGTGTTTTTGGGGTGATGTGCAGTGCCATTTGACCTCCAAACATGGGTGTGTTTTATGGCATCCAAAGAGTTCAAATTCGGTCTCATCTGACCATTTCTCCCAGTATTTCACAGGCTTGTCTAAATGTTGTGCAGCAAACTTTAACCGCTTCCCGCCCGCCGTATGCCAAATGACGTCCTTTGTTTTGAGCGGGGATATCTGAGTGATGCCTGTAGCTACAGTCATCATTCAGATATCTTTTAGAGCCAGCGAATCTGTGCACCACAAGAACGATCATAGCGCTGTTCCGCAGTTTGATTGTTCTTACGGGAGGCAAGAGGGGAGCCCTCTCGCCGCCCTCTGGTGCTTCTACCGACTCACCGCTACGATCAGTGAGTCGGACACAGGATCCGCCAGCCCCGGATGTTCAGAATAGAGGTTTCCGGGGGACCAGATGGTCGCTGGAGTCTCTCTGATCGTTCAGAGGCCGGGCGCGATGTTATAACGTCATGCCCAGCCTCTGTATTCGAAAAAATGCGCCGCGTCGGGTGGGAAGCCGTGATCGTGGTGGTTTTTTTGTTTGTTTTTTGTTTTTGTTTTTTAAATTATTTCAGGCTTTCCAGCCTAGAGGTGAGGTGGGGTCTTATTGACCCCATATCTCGCTGTAAAGAGCACCTGTCGTGCCATATTCCTATTACAAGGGATGTTTACATTCCTTGTAATAGGAATAAAAGTGATCAAAAAAATTTTGGGGGGAAAAGGTGTCAAGCTAAAATAAAGTAAAATTAACAATAAAAAAAAAATTTGCACGCAGAAGCGAACACAAACGTTAGAGGGAGAGCAATAATTTTGGTCCTAGACCTCCTCTGTAACTCAAAACATGTAACCAGTAAAAATGTTTAAAGCATCGCCTAAGGGGATTTTAAAGTAGTGAAGTTTGGCGCCATTCCATGAGCGTGTGCAATTTTGAAGCGTGACATGTTAGGTATCTATTTACTCGGCGTAACTTCATCTTTCACATTATGCAAAAACATTGGGCTAACTTTACTGTTTTTTTTTTTGTTTTTTGTTTTTTTTAGCACAACTGTTTTTTTCCCAAAAAAAACGCATTTGAAAAATTGCTGCGCAAATACCGAAATAAAAAGTTGCAATGACCGCCATTGTATTCTCTAGGGTCTTTACTAAAAAAAATATGTTTGGGGGTTCTATGTAATATTCTAGCAAAAAAATGATGATTTTTACATATAGGAGAGAAATGTCAGAATTGGCCTGATAGGCAAGTGGACAAGCTTCAACATGCTTTTTCTTCAGCAATGGAGTCTTGGGTGGTGACCGTGCTTAAAGGCCATGGTGGGTGGTCCTTGGCTCTTGGACGACTCTCCTGATAATTCTTTTCACTCCTCTATCAGAAATATTGTGAGGAGCACCTTGTTGTGGCTGGTTTATGGTGAAATTATGTTCTTTCCACTTTCGGATTATGGCCTCAACAGTGCTCACTGGAACATGTGGAAGTTTAGAAATCCTTCTGTAACCAATGCCACCCATCAGTATGTTTTGCAACAAGGTTGTGAAAGTCTTGAGAGCGCTCTTTGTTTTTACCCATCATGAGATGTTTCTTGTGTGACACCTTGGTGTTGAGACTGAACCAGCTGATATTAATTTGCACAGACAAGGGGCGGGGTTGCTTTATAATGACTGATTGATTTCAGCTGGTGTCTTGGCTTTCTATGCCTTTTTTGCGCCTCCCTTTCTTCATGTGTTCAATACTTTTTCCCTGTGTCATTCCATTTTATTACACATAACTTACCGTATATACTCAAGTATAAGTTGTTCCGAGTATAAGTCGAGGCCCTAATTTACCACAAAAAAAATGGGAAAAACTTATTGACCCGAGTATAAGACAAGGGTGAGAAATGCACAGCTACTGTAAGTGGAAAAGAGGGTCAAACAATGCCAATTTGCAGCATCACTGTTTCCATTTGCATGCCTCACTGTGCCCATTTGCAGCCATAGGTCCCCTGAACTTCAAACTCGGTAGTTAAGGGTTCCTAGGTGCCCCCTAGCTGCAGCCAAAATTTGGGGTCTCTGGACCCAAAGGGTCCCGAAATGACATTGCTGCAGATGGACACAGTTGACAAATTTGGGGCCCCGTATCTCGGAACCACTTAGTGCTAAGAACCCCAAATTTGGTGTGCAGACCCATCGGAACTAGCACCATAAAATTTCCAAAGCTGGGGTTTCTAGCACTAAGTGGCCCCGAGATACAGGGCCCCAAAAATCAGTTCAGAAAATGTTCCACTGGGTTTGCACACCAAATTTGGGGTTCCTAGCACTAAGTGGCCCTGAGATATGGGGCCCCAAAGTCGGTTCAGAAAATGTCAAGCACTTTTCTACAGCAGAGAATGACATTTTCCGAACCGATTTTGGGGCCCCGTATCTCGGGGCCACTTAGTGCTAGGAACTTCAGCTTTGGATATATTGTGGTACCAGTTCCACTGGGTTTGCACACCAAATTTGGGGTTCCTAGCACTAAGTGGCCCTGAGGTACGGGGCCCCAAAATCGGTTCAGAAAATGACATTTTTTGCTGCAGAAAAGTGCTTGACTCGAGTATAAGTTGAGGGGGACACTTTCAGCACAAAAAAAGTGCTGAAAAATTCGACTTCTACTCGAGTATATACGGTAATTTCTGAACTTATTTGTTTAGGTTTCTCTGTATGTATGCATGGGTTGTTACCGACTTGTGGTGAAAATGTCACATCAGTAGCAATTTTTTGAAATATAATTACCTAGAAAAATGGTGACGTGTTCAATACTTTTTACCTGCTGTATGTAAAACTTATGGTACATTAGTGTGATGTCAGTGGGAAGAATGTGTCTTACGCATATGATTATCGGGAAGAATTACCCCCTTACAGATGGCTAAAAAGATCATTGGTATCTGTGGGAACTTATCTGAGGGGCAGAAATTGCTTTATTGCTCATGGAACCCCTAGCTACCTCTAGTCTCAAGAGTTCCAAGGAACCCTGGTTGAGAAACAGTAGACTTATGAGAAAAGGGCTGGTTATTCCTTTAATTAGAGCCAAAATATTCATCCATGTTTTTGTTAGGGATAAAATCCGTGTCGGTGACTGCTAAGCCGAAAATGTTAATACACATTGATATTTACATTAAACAGACCTTTTAAACTGATATCTTAAAAAAAAAAAATATATATATATATATATATATATATATATATATATATATATATATATATATATATATATATATATTTTGTAAGGCCCCTTTTCACACGGGGCGGATCCGTTTAGCGAAGTCAGCCAGCTCAGCGGGAGATCACTCCGTTGATCTCTGCTGACCTGGCGGATGACCAGTCCGTCTCTGCTCACTGAGTGGGGAGGTGCCTGTCAGAGCGCCGCTGATTCCTATGGAAAAATCGTACGAAAGCAGACAGCATGTTCGTTTTTGTTTTTTTTTTTTTTGTTTTTTTTCAGATCTCACCCGATCCAAGACGGATGGCGAACGTATCGCCAAACGCCTGTTTTTAGCAGATCAGATGGCAGACGGGTGTCAGCAGACATCTCTGCTGACATCCGTCTTCCCATAGAAGTCAATGGCTGGCCTGCTCGGATCTGCCTGAGAAACGGACAGGCGGATCTGAGCAGGCTTATCGGGTGAAAGGGGCCTAAGCTGTGTCATTGCTTGTTAGAATGTCAGCAGAGAGACCTGATTACTTTTTCTTTACTGTTATGTACTGTATTATCATTGTATGAAGCAGTATACAGATAAATAAAAGTCTACTGGTGTGCATTAGCTTTACATTAACAGACTATTCTTTATTCTTCATCTTTAGGCATCTAGAAGTGATTAAACTTCTGCGTCAGACAGGGGCTCATCTTTCCTGGGAGGAGTTGGAGCACATCGGCACAGAACTCTGCAGGTAAGAAAACTCTTCACACTTTATAGTTCTTGCTGTGCATTTAGTGCATTTTTTTGCATGCGCCTTATTTGAACACATACCTACTTTGTATCACTCCTTCGCTGCTGAGCCACTTCAAAACCTGACTCTGGTGGGAAGGTGTTGCCTCGCTTCTTCAGCTGGTGAGGTAGCAGCACATGCAAGAGGGTGTTAGTTTTTACTCCTTGCTGCGTCCTCTAAAGCAGTCCAGCTGCTGGCAGCCTCTTGCTAGCAAAAGGTTTACCGGTGTGATATGGCCTCTAGGCAAGCTACAAATCGCCGGAGCCTTCCCCAAGATCTCGGAAAGAAACTCTTCTTTTTTTTCTTTTTCTTTTTTTTCTTTCTTCTTTTTTTTTTTCTTCAGCAAATGTATGTAATGTTGTATGATGCAAGCGTGAGATGCCATAGTATGACAATACTGCAAGATTTCACAGTTTAGGTATGGGATTTCCCTGAAGGCAGTGGTGACGTTGCCTTTCCTAGGGGGCATCTGTGTGACTGGGGCTAAATCTTCACTGCTCTCAGGGAAACCTTGAAGTGAAAAAGAAAATAGTAGTAAAAAGTAAAGCAACAAAAAAAGCATTGGGCAATTTCAACTGAGGGGAAGGATCACATTAAGCAGACCCATCAACATGAATGGTAAGCATGCTGTCCAATAATGTTAAATAAATAAAGAGGGGGAATAAAGGTCCAGTAACACGGTACAACTTCAAATAAAACCCATAGAATCTTTATTTCAATTCAAGATAGGAGTCCAATACATCGCAAGGCCTGATGGAATTGAAATAAAGATTCTATGGATTTTATTTAACGTTGTACCATGTTGCTGGACCTTTATATCTTCTCTTTTTTTTTTTTTTTTTTTTTTTTTTGCATTATTGGATGGTATGTGCAGCAGTGGTCCTGGCACAGATAACTTGCTTTATCCAGCAATCTGCATTCACAACTTAGATTGCAGCATCACATCTTTTCAATTTCAGGAATGGTGGACATGTATCATAGGTTTTTGACATTGGTAAATCTCTATCTTTGATGTTTTCTCTTCCATCTCAAAGTGCGCATGAAATGTGCACTTAAAACTAGGGCCGAAACAACAAATCGATTATTCGACAACTAATCTAAATTTAGATGGCACAGTGGTGTAGTGGGTAGCACGTTTGCCTAGCTGTAAAAAGGGTCGCTAGTTTGAAACCCAACCACGACACTACCTGCCTGGAGTTTGCATATTCTCCCTGTGCCTGTGTGAGTTTCCTCCGGGTACTCCGGTTTCCTCCCACACTCCAAAGACATGCTGGTGGTTAATTGGCTTCTGTCTAAAATTGGCCCTAGTGGGCTCCTTGAGGGTAGGGACCGATGTGAGAGTGCGATGTATGTGTGGAGTGCTGAGTAAATTGACGGCGCTATATATGTTTACATATGAGATCATCTCTCATTGGAAGCTCCGATCGCGCTGTAAACGGCCACTGTGATTGGCCATTTACAGCGATCTGTGACTGGCTGTGTCCAAGGGACACGGCCAGCACAGACTTTCCCCGATGCGCACCCGCGGGAGTGCGCATCGCGGAAGTAAACAGGAGGACGTCAATTGACGCCGTCCCGGCAATTGGTGTCCACGCTGTAGCCGTCTTTCGGCTATAGAGCGGGCGCAAAGTGGTTAATGAGACACAATGTACAGGGATAGGGGCAATTGTAAGCACGCACCCACACTCACTCAGGTTGAACTGGATGGACTGGTGTCTTTATTCAACTTTACTATGTAATCGATTATGAAATTAATTGATTACTATTGTCATAATCGACCAGAAACATAATGGGGTTAAAAAACTAAAATGAGCCCTTTTAGAGTACAAAAAGAGCAAATAATGGCTACTGTAAATTTTACTTTCACGGTTGCACAGTAAAATAAAAGAACCCCTTAAGTAGCGATTGTTTGCTCTTTTTGTACTATAAAGGGCTCTTCTTTTTTTTTTTTTTTTTTTTTTTTAACTCCATTATGTTACTAAACGTCTTAGGACCTGGTTCACACCTATGTGTTTTTTGGTGCTTTTTGCAGAAATGCATTACAGTTCATTTAATGTTCACATCTATGCTTTTTTTCAGCTGCTGCGTATTTGGAAAGGGTCAGGGACTTTTTCAACACAAAACTGTGTTTTTGGTTCAATAAGTTTCAATGGAGTAGCTGTAGAAAAGCATGTAATGGGTTTTTTTTTTTTTGTTTTGTTTTAAATCTGCCCAACAACAAATTGGCAGAAAAAAGGTATAAAAATGCAAAAACACAAGTCGCAGCAAAATCACATGCGCAAAAAATCAAAACACACAGCAAAAAGCACTGCAGAAACAGATCAAAAGCAAACTACATAGGTGTGTACCGAGCCTTATGCTGGCCACACAGATCAATATTTTAGACGAGAATATTCATATGAAAAATCTTTGTACATTCGCTGAATGAAAGGATTTTGTTTGAAATTTTCACTTGCTTTTAACATTCTGTTTTAAAACTAATGTAATTTCTGAATGAAAACCACATACACTGTCTGAAAATTCCTTTAACTAGGAAGTTTTCTATTATTTCTAAATTTTCCCGTCGCTGTGGTTGAAAACAAACGTCGATTTGACCCCATTAATGATTAGAAAATCGAAGGAACGTTCTTAAAATTAAATTTTTTTTTTTTTGAAGGAAGACATTGTTTTTGTATGGTCGGCATATAATATATTAGTTCTGTTTGAAAAGCTGCAAAACAGTCTAACTTTTTTTTTTCTTTTAAATTAAAAAAATTTGATCTATGAGTCTGATATTTACTAGATTCAACCTTTAATAGTATATACAGTATATCTCTTCTGTCCGTTATTCTCAGAGTGGATTAGAGATTTTACTCCCCAACCATATAGTTGGTTATTTATATTTACCACTGCATATAGAGATATTTAAAAATAAATTGCCTTTTTTTTTTTTTTTTAACTTTACATATTAACTAAATTATACACCACACTATTTTTAAGGTAATTGATTAATCAAAACAATAATTGCCCGACTAATCTATTATGAAAATAATTGTTAGTTGCAGCCCTACTCAAAAATTCCAACTGCAGAACTCTCTGTATTGCCTTTATATAGCATTGGGGTAAATTAAAATCTTTCATCAACTGTCATTTTCCTGCACAGATAAAAATCTGAATGGCTACCTATTGGGACAAAGCCATTCACACACATTCATAAAGATTTTACATCATCCATGAGTGACTTCAATGCAGGCTGTCATGGCAGACCTATGCTTTTGAGAATGCCAATTGCCTGGTTATCATGCTGATGCTTTGACTTCACCTCTACATTAATTTACTAACCTGGAATGAGAACAACGATAAGGAATTGGATGCTTAATTATAGCATGCTTGTTCCAGGTCTGCGTTGAAAACTGATTAAAACAAGTGATTGAGATGCAGCCAGCATTTTTAAGGCGGACTCCATACATCTCCAAACATCTTGCTACTTTTATATTATAGACCAATGTGATTCTTTGTGCTCTACAAAGTCGCACACAAGCTGACTTTGTAGCGACTTTTGAGGGTTTACATTGAAGTCTATGGCCCTCAAGTCACATGAAGCTCAGACCAAAGTAGTGCAGGAACTACTTTATCCAGTTCCGCTCCAGAGCATTTTTTTTTTTTTTTTTTCCCCGCATACATGTAAAAAATCTTAATTTTTGGCAATAAAATTAAACCCCCAGAACATTTTATATTTTCTGAAAGCGGAGGCCCTGTAGAATAAAAAGGTGGTAGTTGTAAATTTTTGTTTCACATGATATTTGCACAAGTGTTTATTAAATGCAATTTTTCAGAAAAAAATATATTAAAATTCATTTTAGTGTAAAACCACACCATTTGATAACCATTTTTGGTAAAATATAAAAGATGTGGTTGCATCAAGTAAATAGATACCAAACACTCCATGTCCTAAAATGGCGTGCGCCTACAATATCGGCAAAAATGATGGTGCCCAAAACGCCTCATAGGTGACGCTTTAAAAGCCTTGAGGCTGGGTTCACACTGTCGTACGGAGCGGCTTACAGCAGGGGTCCGGTGCGTCCCTGTTCACTGTTTCAGGTCCGATTTCCGTCTGAATTTTTAGCTGAATTCGGACCTGAAACGGACCAGAAGACTCACAGGACTCCTGTGCAATTCGTTCCGGAGATGTGTGAACCGCCTCTATAGAGAGACAGTCACAATCTCCTGGCATGTGAATTGGATGTGGAGAAACGTGCATCCAATTCGCAATAGTGTGAACTCAGCCTTACAGTTCATCAGTTTAATATTATCTAGTAGCTCTTGTGCTAGAATTATTGTTCTCACTTGTTTGTGCAGGGCTACAAGGGTTTTTGGCAATCTTTTTTTAATTTTTTTAATATACTTTGTAAGACTGGTACTCTTTATGGAGACATTAGGGGTCTAATGGACTCCAATGTCTCCCCCGCCCTTCACACCATCTAACCGAGCACAGATCGGCTTGCTTAGATGTGTCCCCTGGCTGTGCTGGCCAGGAAAGGGTGCATCTGAAACCAGAAGTGACATCACTTCAGGTCTCACTGTTAGCATGTGAGATTGAGGCATGGATTTGCCTTGATCTCACTGCAATCTCCCTTCCCCAGCTGTCGGCTGTGGTTCCAGGCTCCAGTGAGTGCTGGACAGCTTGGGAACCACGGGGGGGGGGGGGGGGGGAACCACACTGTGACATTGTAGTCTGACAGTGGGACTCGTCAGTGGGATTAAAAGTGGCTGATCAAAAAAAAAAGTTTTCAAGCTTGTCCCTTTAATCCCTAGGCACCAAACGTACACAAATATGCGGCCTCTTGGCGCAGAGGGGGCCACATATTTGCGTGCATTAGCATCAATAGAGCTGTGCAGAGAGGGAGCGCCCGGCACAGTGACGGAAAGCTCCTGATGGCTTCTTATGATCAGGAGTTTTCCGATCATGTGACAGCAGTCACAAGCCCCATCCCCTGGAATGCCAAACCCCTTAAAGGGAGCCGGTGCCAAGGTGTTAACAGAAGTCGAGTAAATAATCAACTAATGTCAAGCAGGAACAGCCACAGACTGATCAATATTCCAACGGTCTCTGCTGAACCTATAGAATTTTGGTCTGTCTTTGACAAGCTAAATGCTTTACCCTTCTAAAAAAAAAAATGAAGGAAGATCATGGCTGTGATTGGTACCACCTCAACCTTTGCTTCAGTTTTCAGAGACTGTTACAACTGGTGATGGTTTGCAAAAGGTGAGGGCGCAGCTATGAGCAAATGCTGCATTTTTGCTTTAAACTTCATAAACCAGCCTGCTGTCATCTTTAGTTAGGCCTGATTCACACCTATGCATTTTTAATGCTTTTTGCATTTTGCGGATTTGCACTACAGTCCATATAACATGGTTTGCTATGGAACACGTTCTGTAGCGCAAATCTGCAAAAAGCACTAAAAATGCATAGGTGTGAATCAAGCCTTAGATTATGTGGACTATTTTTGGGAAGAAAACGATGTCCAGAGCAAATCAACTCTCACATCTGCTCCTCCATTAACACACAAGGATTTGTCATCAAAATTCTATAAAGAGACACAAGGCCGGCTGTGAGGAAGAGTGTGCAGTGCATTCCAGGCCGGGTCACTTCGGGAAGTGCTCATAATATTCGCATACTTGAGGCTTGAAAATGTGCAGGGAATGCAGCAACATACTGAAATACCAGAGTATGTAGGGAGAGGCTGACACATGCCATTCCTTCCCACAGAGCAGCAGAACTGTCTCTTCTCTGCCCCACCTTTCATCTGCTCAGCCAGTGGAACTGGTTTTCTGGCTGCTGGATATATCAGCGATGGGGGAATGAAGGGGTGCAGAGTCCAGACTGATAAAGGAAGCTTGTACTACAGTAATATAAAAATTGATTTTTACAATACCCCCAGCTTTCTTTCCATTAAAGTGTGTTTTTCTTTACCTATACCTAAAGTACCTCCCCAGCAGCCTGGGTCTTCAGAAGCTGCCACTTTGCTATTCCTCAGGAACCACGGTTTGTATGGCAGGGGGAGCGTATTTTTACACACCCAAAAAGTGTTGAATCCCTGCTGAGACCAGGGAGCAGCATTATTTAAAGACATTGACCAACAGAAAGGCAAGTGTACATGTGATCCTATTGTAACTGAGTCACTCACATTAACCACTTGACACCCAGGGCAATTCTGTCACTTCCTACATGTAAAAATCATCATTTTCTTGATAGAAAATGACTCAGAACCCCCAAACATATATATATATGTGTTTGTTTTTTTAGCAAGACCCTAGGGAATAAAATAGTGGTCGTTGCAACTTTTTATCTCGCACGGTATTTGCACAGCATATTTTCAGTTTGTTTTTTTTTTGTTTTTTTTTTGGAAAAAACTTTCATGCAATAAAAAAAAGAAAACACTAAAGTTAGCCCAATTTTTTTGCATAATGTGAAAGATGATGTTACACCAAGTAAATAGATACCTAACTTGTCACGCTCGTGGAATGGCGCCAAACTTCGCTACTTAAAAATCTCCATAGACGACGCTTTAAAAAATTTTGGGCTAGAATTATTGCTCTCGCTCTAACATTCGCGGCGATACCTCACGTGTGGTTTAAACGGCGTTTACATATGTGGACATGACCTACGTATGCATTCGCTTCTGTGAGCGGGGACAGAGGAGCTGTACATTTTTTTTTTTTTTTTTTATTGTTTATTTTTCTATTTTGACAGTTTCTTTTTAAATTTTTTTTTTTATCGCTTTTATTCCTATTGCAAGGAATGTAAACATCCCTTGTAATAGAAATAGGGTATGACAGGTCCTCTTTAAAGCCAGATCTGGGGTCTATAAGAAGCACCGGCTGTAAAAGAAGATATGTGAATAATGCCTGTACCTGCAGGCATCGTTCAGATATCACTCAAAGTCTGCGACGTACCGGCGGGAAGTGGTTTAAGTGTTACGAAAGTCCGGTGTTTTTTTTTTGTTTGTTTTTTTCTTAAATTTTTATTAAAATAACAAACATTAACGTTATACGCACCTGCTCTGTGCAGTGGTTTTGCACAGAACTGCCCCGATCCTCCTCTTCTCGGGCACCTGGCAGCTATCTTGGCCCATCCTTTTCTTTTATGTGCCCCCCATAGCAAGCTGTTGCTCACCTGCACGTTGCTGGCTCAGGTACGTATTAGGGGGGCTGAGGGCGGCAGCTGCACACTGAAGGTTTTTTACTTTTTAGAACCACTTTAAGCTTCTATGCTGAAAAATGTAAAGCACCCATACTGAGAGAAATGCAGGGGCTACTGTTCCTGACTGTATTTCAAAAATGCCAATTTTCTAGTAGACCAGACCATCAATAGGTTTCAATGCTGTGAGTGACTTGCCTAAAGCAAATGTGTATTTCAGGCATACTGACAAATTGTCTTTCACGAGCTGGAAAAAGTATACAATAGGGGATTAGTGTGCCAGCCAGGTAACTTCCGTTTTTCTAAGGGCTCTTTCACATGGGGGATCCGTATGTCCGTTTTTCATCCTTCTGTTTTCGGATGAAAAACGGACATACATGTATCCCTATGGAGCGTCGGATGTCAGCGGTGACATGTCCGCTGACATCCGACCCGCTCCGATCCGAAAAGTGTAACGGAGGAAAACCCTACTTTTCCATCCGTTATCGGATCGGGTGACGACAGACACTACGGTCCGTCATCATCCGATCCCCCATAGGGGAGAGCGGCACTCTGACAGGTCCGTCGCTGCACAGTGTGCAGCGATGGACCTGTCATCTTCCTGCTCAGCGGGGATCGGCAGAGCGATCCCCGCTGAGCAAGCGGGTGTGCACGGGGCGGATTATCACTGATCCGCCCGTGTGAAAGAGCCCTAAAAGTGGTCAGCAATTGCACCCTCTATAAACTGTCGTACAGGTTTTATTTAATCAGAATCATTGGGGAAAAAAATCCTAACACATAAAATGACAGTAGAAATCATATTGTGTGTCTTTTGGTAAATACTGCAAGATGGATTGTCTGTCTGATTAACCCTCTCAGGTGCCCTCTAATTTCTTCCTGCTTTGTGGCCATGCTTAGCTGATATTGTCTGGCTTGTACAAACCGTATCTCCCCTTGAAATAACATCCTGTCTATTGTGTCTGCACTGTGATGTCTTTACACTCAGTGTGCTTCAAATACTCACCACTAATAACCTGTTGAGTTAAATTACTTTGCCGCTGCTACAGTGACAAACCTTTTACGGTCAGCAGCTTTTACTCTTGATTAGAACAGAGACCTCAGACAGCTTCCAAACACTCTGAAAGCATTTTATGTCTTGATCTTTACCATCAGGGTTTACTTTACAAATTATGAAAACCTGCAACATAAAAGATACAGTGTAGAACGTGACAACCTCCTTACAGTGCCTTAAAAAAAAATATTCAGACCCCTTGAAATTTTCCACGTTTTGTCATGTTACAACTAAAAGCGTAAATGTATTTTATTGTGATTTTATGTGATAGACCAACACAAAGTGGCACTTAATTGTGAAGTGGAAGGAAAAATGATAAATGGTTTTCCATTTTATTTTTTTTTACAAATATCTGCTAAGTGTGGCGTGCATTTGTATTCAGCCCCCTTTACTCTGATACCCCTAACTAAAATCTAGTGGAACCAATTGCCGTCAGAAGTCACCTAATTAATAAGTAGAGTCCACCTGTGGTGTGTAATTTAATCTCAGTAGAAGTACAGCCGTTCTGAAGACCTCAGAGGTTTGTTAGAGAACCTTAGTGAGCAAACAGCATCATGAAGGCCAAGGAACACACCAGACAGGTCAGGGATAAGTTGTGGAGAAGTGTAAAGCAGGGTTAGGTTATAAAAAAAAAATATCCCAAGCTTTGAACATCTCATGGAGCACTGTTTAATCCATCATGAAAATGGAAAGAGTATGGCACAACTGCAAACCTACCAAGACATGGCCGTCCACCTAAACTGACAAGCTGGGCAAGGAGAGCATTCATCAGAGAAGCAGCCAAGAGGCCCATGGTAACTCTGGAGGAGCTGCAGAGATCCACATCTCAGGTGGGAGAATCTGTCCACAGGACAACTATTTGTGCACTCCACAAATCTGGCCTTTATAGAAGAGTGACAAGAAGAAAACCATTGTTGAAAGAAATCCATAAGATGTCATGATTGCAGTTTGTGAGAAGCCCTGTGGGGGACTGGTCAGATGAGACCAAAATTGAACTTTATGGGCTAAAAGCAAAACGCTGTGTGTGGCGGAAAACTAATACTGCACATCACCCTGAACCCACCTGTTAGTCTGCAAAAGACTTGAGACTGGGGCAGAGGTTCACCTTCCAGCAGGACAACGGCCCTAAACATACAGCCAGAGCTACAATGGAAAGGTTTAGTTTAAAGCATATTCATGTTTTAGAATGGCCCAGTCCAGACCTAAATCCAATTGAGAATCTGTGACAAGACTTGAAAATTGCTGTGCAGACGCTCTCCATGCAATCTGACAGCTTGAGCTATTATGCAAAGAAGAATGGGCAGAAATTTCACGCTCTAGATTTGCAAAGCTGTTAGAGACATCCTCAAAAAGACTTGCAGGTGTGATTGCAGTGAAAGGTGGTTCTACAAAATATTGCCTCAGGGGTCTGAATACAAATGCACACCCACACTTTTCACATATTGATTTGTAAAAAATTTTGAAAACCATTTATCATTTTTTTTCCATCCACTTCACAATTATGTGCCACTTTGTGTTGGTCTATGACATAAAATCACAAAATGCATTTGTTTTTGGTTGTAACATGACAAAATGTGGAAACTTTCAAGGTATGTGAACACTTCTAAGGCATTAAACACATATTTATTTAGCCCATTTATAAAGGAAACCTGTTTCTCACAATACTAATTGTCTGACTTCAATACTTTGAATCATCTAGGTGTAAGTACAAGCTGAATACGACACTATCCACTTCTCTTCTGCAGTCGCTTTCCATTTTCTCTCCTCTGGGGAATATATGAAAAAGCCTTTCTAGCTTGGAATATTCAACACTACCTGGTGTGTTTAAATAGGGCTGAAAATACATACAGTCACCCGTACCCGGCTGCACCACCACTTGTGTGGTTTACACTTCATGTAATGCAGTGACTAGCTTAAAGTGAATCTTACACAGTACATTTAATAGTGTACCACTTCTATTTCTAAATTTGCCAATAAATAATATGGGAAAAATACAATGCTTTCAAACTTAGAATGGTGTACACATATACAAAATATTATCACACATGGTGGCACCTAATGGCACACTGTTCCATCTTCTACAAGGAAGCGTTTTTTTGTTTGTTTTTTTTTTAACCCACTTCAGAATAATAAAAGTGGAATCGTGTTTTTGCACTTTGAAGTGGCAGTGCCATAATACCATGGGGTTAATTTACTAAAACAGGAGAATGCAAAATCTGGTGCAGCTGTGCATGGTAGCCAATCCGCTTCTAACTTCAGCTTGTTCATTTAAGCTCAGAAAATAAAACCTAGACACTGATTGGTTTTCATAATACAGCGCTGCACCAGATATTGCACACTCCAGTTTTAGTAAATCGACCCTGATGACTTGTACTTTAACCACTTCCCGCCCGCCCTATAGCGGATTGACGTCCGGGAAGTGGTTGTGTTATCCTGACTGGGCGTCATATGACGTCCAGCAGGATAACATGCCGCAGCGCGCCCCCGGGGGCGCGCATCGCGGCGATCGGTGGAGCGGTGTGTCAGTCTGACACACCGCTACACTGATCTTGGTAAAAAGCCTCCGGCGGAGGCTCTTTACCACGTGATCAGCCGTGTCCAATCACGGCTGATCACGCTCTCAATAGGAAGAGCCGTTGATCGGCTCTTCCTCACTCGCGTCTGACAGACGCAAGTAGAGGAGAGCCGATCGGCGGCTCTCCTGGCAGGGGGGGTCTGCGCTGATTGTTTATCAGCGCAGCCCCCCCGCAGATCACCCCACTGGACTACCAGGGATGCCACTAGGACCACCAGGGAAGGGGCAACGTGGATGGCCAGGTATGTACCCCATGGCCATCCACATGTGCCCAATCTGTACCAATCAGTGCCCACAAATGGGCACTGATTGGCACTAGTATGCCCATGATATGCCCAGCAATGCACAGCAATGCCCAGCAATGTATATGAGTGCCACCTGTCATTGCCCATCTGTGCCACCAGTCATTGCCCATTGGTGCCACCTGTCAGTGCCCATCTGTGCCCATCAGTGCCCACCTATCAGTGCCCATCAGTGCCACACATCAGTGCCACACAAATACCCATCAGTGCCACCCATATATGCCAATCAATGCCACCTACAAGTGCCCATCAGTGCCGCCTATGTGTGCCCATCTGTGCCACCTATGAGTGCCCATCAGTGCCGCATACCAGTGCCACCTATCAGTGCCCATCAGTGCCGCCTATCAGTGCCCATCAGTGCCGCCTATCAGTGCCGCCTATCAGTGCCCATCATCAGTGCCCGTTAGTGCCACCTCATCAGTGCCACCTCATTGGTGCCACCTGATCGGTGCCCATCAGTGCCGCCGTATCAGTGCCCATCAGTGCAGCTATATCAGTGCCCATTATTGAAGGAGAAAGCGTACTTATTTACAAAAAAATTTAACAGAAACAAAGAAAAACTTGTTTTTTTTCGAAATTTTCGGTCTTTTTTTATTTGTTGCGCAAAAAATAAAAACCGCAGAGGTGATCAAATACCACCAAAAGAAAGCTCTATTTGTGGGAACAAAATGATAAAAAAATTGTTTGGGTACAGTGTAGCATGACCGCGCAATTGTCATTCAAATTGCAACAGCGCTGAAAGGTGAAAATTGGGCTGGGCGGGAAGGTGCCTAAGTGCCTGGTATTGAAGTGGTTAAACACCTTCCATTTGATGCCATATGTCTCTGATTTTCTTTTACAGCTTGGCTGCCATTGGGGATGTGGATGGACTGACCGCCTGGGAGCTAGCTGGAGTTGACATGGATCAGGCTGGTTATGATGGACAAACACCTTACCAAGTGGTGAGTTACTGCAGTGAAGTATTGGCTTGGAGTGACTGAGATGAGGGGAAGAGGTGGAGGTTTGCTATTAGGGATCAGGTATGTTAGTCAAGGTCAACCTGGCCAATCGTAAGCCAAGCTTTCACTAGATCTTTGAACGTGACGTCAAAGGAATTTGGAATTGTGGGCTGAAGCTGAAAGTACAAATTTTTTTTTGGATAGTGCCACCACTATTTACAGTATGGTGTTTTTTTGTTTGTTTTTTTTTTTTTTGTTTTAGCCTTGATCCTGTTAACTATTAAGTCATGGTTTCATTTAGAGTACTTTCACACTGGGGCGGGGGGTCATTAGTGGGAAAGCTCTGCTAATTTAAGCGGCGCTTTACCGCTGTAATAGCGGTGCATTTCGGCCATTAGTGCTTTTAACCCCCGCTACCGGCTGAATAAAGCGTTAATAGCGCCCGCAAAGTGCAGGTGCTTCGGCAGCTGTGCCCATTGATTCCAATGGCAGGGACGGTGGAGGAGCGGTATATTCACTGCTCCCGCACCACCCAAAAGATGCTGCTTGCAGGACTTTTTCTAACATCCTGCAAGCGCACCGCTCCAGTATGAAAGGAACCCCCCCCCCCCCATACTGTGGTGATTGCAATTTAATTTGTGTGTGGTTCCTAGGACAGGAAGTAGCACTAGCTTTAAATAGTGTAATAGAGGTTTAAATTTGTCAGTTCAATTGATTTCTTTCTATGTTCCTATTGAGATGATTCTCCTTTTTACTTACAGTGGCTTGCGAAAGTATTCGGCCCTCTTGAACTTTTCAACCTTTTGCCACATTTCAGGCTTCAAACATAAAGATATAAAATTTTTATTTTTTGTGAAGAATCACCAACAAGTGGGACACAATTGTGAAGTGGAACGAAATCTTTTGGATTTTTGAAACTTTTTTAACTAATAAAAAAATGAAAAGTGGGGCGTGCAAAATTATTCGGCCCCCTTGCGTTAATACTTTGTAGAGCCACCTTTTGCTGCGATTACAGCTGCAAGTCGCTTGGGGTATGTCTCTATCAGTTTTGCACATCGAGAGACTGAAATTCTTGCCCATTCTTCCTTGCAAAACAGCTGGAGCTCAGTGAGGTTGGATGGAGAGCGTTTGTGAACAGCAGTTTTTAGCTCTTTCCATAGATTCTCGATTGGATTCAGGTCTGGACTTTGACTTGGCCATTCTAACACCTGGATACGTTTATTTGTGAACCATTCCTTTGTAGATTTTGCTGTATGTTTGGGATCATTGTCTTGTTGGAAGATAAATCTCCGTCCCAGTTTCAGGTCTTTTGCAGACTCCAACAGGTTTTCATCCAGAATGGTCCTGTATTTGGCTGCATCCATCTTCCCCTGAATTTTAACCATCTTCCCTGTCCCTGGTGAAGAAAAGCAGGCCCAAACCATGATGCTGCCACCACCATGTTTGACAGTGGGGATGGTGTGTTGAGCGTGATGAGCTGTGTTGCTTTTACGCCAAACATATCGTTTTGCATTGTGGCCAAAAAGTTCGATTTTGGTTTCATGGGACCAGAGCACTTTCTTCCACATGTTTGGTGTGTCTCCCAGGTAGCTTGTGGCAAACTTTAGACAAGACTTTTTATGGATATCTTTGAGAAATGGCTTTCTTCTTGCCACTCTTCCATAAAGGCCAGATTTGTTCAGTGTACGACTGATTGTTGTCCTATGGACAGACTCTCCCACCTCAGCTGTAGTTCTCTGCAGTTCATCCAGAGTGATCATGGGCCTCTTGGCTGCATCTCTGATCAGTCTTCTCCTTGTCTGAGCTGAAAGTTTAGAGTGACAGCCAGGTCTTGGTAGATTTGCAGTGGCCTGATACTCCTTCCATTTCAAAATGATCGCTTGCACAGTGCTCCTTGGGATGTTTAAAGCTTGGGAAATCTTTTTGTATCCAAATCCAGCTTTAAACTTCTCCACAACAGTATTACGGACCTGCCTGGTGTGTTCCTTGGTCTTCATGATGCTCTCTGCCCTTTCAACAGAACCCTGAGACTATCACAGAGCAGGTGCATTTATACAGAGACTTGATTACACACAGGTGGATTCTATTTATCACCATCAGTCATTTAGGACAACATTGGATCATTCAGAGATCCTCACTGAACTTCTGGAGTGAGTTTGCTGCACTGAAAGTAAAGGGGCCGAATAATTTTGCACGCACCACTTTTCAGTTTTTTAATTGCTAAAAAAGTTTAAAATATCCAATAGATTTCGTTCCACTTCACAATTGTGTCCCACTTTATGTTTGAAGCCTGAAATGTGGCATAAGGTTGAAAAGTTCAAGGGGGCCGAATACTTTCACAAGCCTCTGTATGTGGGCCCCAAGACAGAACGTGAGGAGATATGTCCCATCCCCCACTCATACAATACAAGAAAATGACAGGGAGGCCACTAATCATGGTCAGTAAGCATTTCTGGCCCCTCTAGTCAGTAGTGAGGCAGTCATTTGCAAATCTTTTTAACTCATATTTTATTCACATTAGAAAGTAGAAAACATATCAAATAATTAAATTGAAAAAAAAAATACTATTTTAAGAGGAAAAAAAAGGTAAAGTTGGGACAGCACATCTCAAAAAAGTTGGGACAGGGCAATAAAAATCTGGCAAAGTATTTTAATTGGCAACAGGTCAATATAACTTGATTGGGTTTAAAAAGAGCATATTGGAGAGTCAGTGTCTCAGAACGTAAAGAGGAAAATCTGCGTCTAGAATTGTTGAACAATTTCAGTATAGTGTTTCTCAACATAAAACTGCATAGACTTTAATTATATCATCCTCTACAATACATAATCTCGTCAATAGATTCTGTAAGGCAAAGCTTTATCGTGCAAAGAAGAAGACATATATGAACATGATCTAGAAATGCCACCGTCTTCTCTAGGCCAAAGCTCATGGTCTGTTGCAAAGTGGAAAACTGTTCTGTGGTTGGACAAGTTCAAATTTGACATTCTTGTTGGCAACCATGGGCGTCCCGTCGTCCGGACTAAAGAGGAGAGGGACCTTCTGACTTATCAGCGCTCAGTTCAAAAACCTGATTTTCTGATGGTATGGAAAGGCATTAGTGCCTATGGAATGGGCAGCTTGCACACCGGGAAAGGCACCATCAATGCTGAAAGATATATCCAGGTTTTAGAGCAGCATATGCTCCCATCTAGATGGCGTATTTTTCTGGGAAGGCTTTGCATATTTCAGCAAGAGAATGCATACCCACATGCTGCATCTGTGACAACAGCATGGCTTCGTAGTAGATGATTCCGGGGGCTTAACTGGCCTGTCTGCAGTCCAGACATTTTACTGTTTGAATACATTTGCATCTTGAAACGAAAAATAGGACAAATGCGACCCAGGACCATTGAGCAGGTAGAATTCCATATCGGGCAGGAATGGGACAACATTACTCACCTAAAACTCCAGTAAATGATTTCCTCAGTTCCCAGACGTTTACAGAGTGTTGTTAAAAAAAAAAGAGGAGATGCTACACTCTGATACACGTCCCTGTCCCAACTTTTTTGAGACATGTTGCTGCCATCAATTTCGCAGTTACCTTATTTTTTATTATTAAATGGTACATTCTCAGTTTGAACATCTATTTTTCTATTGTGAGAATATGGGTTTATGAAATTTGAAAATCATTGCATTCTGGTTTTATGTAGATTTTACGGTGTTCCAACCTTTTTTGCAAGACATTAACTCTATCCTTCCTGTGCGCCTGGTAATCTGAATCCATATTTGTGATCTTGTCTAATATGTCTTTTTCTCTTGAAGGCAGAGGCTGTGGGGAATGAGGAGGTCATGGAATTTTTTAACCAGAAGCGAGCGCAGGTGAGTTGCTTGTGTTAAGACTATGCTGCATATATAATAATAATCAATATGACTGCATGGTGCAAAAACCACAGCATGATATCCATTGCAGCTGTTAACCCCTTCAATCTCATTCTGCGTTCTTTTACAAACAGCTCAGGCACAGTGTAGCAGTCTGTCCATTGACTATAGGACACAGAGTGCAATAAAATTGGAAAGTTTGCACGCTATTCCTTGCATGCAAATCAAGGGCTTCTATGAACAAAACAAAGTTGAAGATGCGCTATTACTATCATAAATGAGTGATAGTAAAATGGCATGAGTTCGATAGGGTGGGCACAGCATTTTTGATAATACTAATGAGCAAGGAGCATGAGTCATGAGTTACATGACTGAGTATTGTTTTGGCAAAAGTGCTTTGTCACATAATGAAAATCCAAAGATTGTGTTCACAAGCTGATTGTTGGTGTTTTGGCTATAGGCCATTTTACTTTGGCTCTAGTTCTTTATTGCACACAAGCTGTGAGCAGAGGGTTATCAAAAGCCATAAACCACTCAATTGGATCTGCATGCTGCTTAATTACACTCCAATTTAAGGCTGGGTTTACACATGTGCGGTGCGAATTCCAGCTCCGTTTTCTCTGCGAAGAAAAAAAACAGCTGTTCAGCGGTTCCTCTCCGTTGAAGCTGCGGATCAGTGAGTGGGGAGAGGGGGAGGTGTACTGAGGAGAAGGAGAGAATTTGTGTATAGAACGGAATGCCTCTACGACTCAATGCGTTTCTAATAGAAGATAATGTGCTTGTAATTTGCACCGCAATGCCCAGAAAACGCACACTTTTTTTGGGCAATGCGCAGTGCGAATGCAACGCACATATGTGAACCAGATGCATTCAAATGAATGCATTTTAAAATGTCCTGCGAATTGGATGCAGTGTTAGCCGCATCTAATTTGCATAGGTGTGAACGGGGTCTTAAAGTGTATCTAAAGCCAAAAATTTTTATCTTAATCGTACAGAATAGGCCTTGTAGTTATAGACCACAGGTTATACATACAGGCTACAAACAAATGGCCGCTGCCCCCGCCCTATAACTGGCCTTTGCAGCAAGGAGCACATGAAAGGGTAATGCATGCAAAAAAAAAAAAAACAAAGAAATTCCCTGCTTAACTTACTGACCACCCTGCAACCAACCAACTTATCCTGTCTAGCAGTATGCGCTAAAAACAGGGGTTTAGTTTGCACACCTCTGCTAATACATGCGTAAGCTACAGAGAACCGTCAAGGTCCTAGTATTTTCTGTAGTCCTAACTCAACTTATCGACCATTCTCCAACCAACCAAATTATCCCGTCTAACAGTATGCGTTAACAGCCATCCAGGCTCACCTGCCCTCTGCCTATCCATTATAATGCATGTACTTCCACTGTGGAGGCTCTCAAAATTTAGAGCTAGGACTACAGAGAATACTGGGGTGCCTTGACTGTAGTTTACAACGAAAACCCCTGTTTTTAAGACAGGATAATTCAGTTGGTTGCAGGCTGGTCGGTAAGTTGAGCTGGGAATTTCTTTGGTTTGACTTTTGCATGCATTACCCTTCTGGAGGAGAAGTTCCGGGACCCCTGTGGGTATAGGGCAGAAGTGATGTCAGCTTGTGGTGGACGGCCCCTACATCGCCTCCAGCGGCTATGATTTGCTATCGATGGGACACCTATGCAGATTTTACATTTGACCAGATAGGTACTTAACCACTTCAGCCCCGGAAGGTTTTACCCCCTTCCTGACCAGAGCACTTTTTACAATTCAGCACTGCGTCGCTTTAACTGCTAATTGCGCGGTCATGCAATGCTCTACCCAAACGAAATTTGCGTCCTTTTCTTCTCACAAATAGAGCTTTCTTTTGATGATATTTGATCACCTCTGCCGTTTTTATTTTTTGCGCTATACACGGAAAAAGACCGAAAATTTTGAAAAAAAATGATATTTTCTACTTTTTGTTCTAAAAAAAATCCAATAAACTCAATTTTAGTCATACATTTAGGCCAAAATGTATTCGGCCACATGTCTTTGGTAAAAAAAATGTCAATAAGTGTATATTTATTGGTTTGCGCAAAAGTTATAGCGCCTACAAACTAGGGTACATTTTCTGGAATTTACACAGCCTTTAATTTATGACTGCCTATGTCGTTTCTTGAGGTGCTAAAATGGCAGGGCAGTACAAAACCCCCACAAATGACCCCATTTTGGAAAGTAGACACCCCAAGGAATTTGCTGAGAGGCATGTTGAGCCCATTGAATATTCATTTTTTTTGTCCCAAGTGATTGAATAATGACAAAAAAAAAAAAAAAAAAAATTACAAAAAGTTGTCACTAAATGATATATTGCTCACACAGGCCATGGGCATATGTGGAATTGCACCCCAAAATACATTTAGCTGCTTCTCCCGAGTATGGGGATACCACATGTGTGGGACTTTTTGGGAGCCTAGCCGCGTACGGGGCCCCGAAAACCAATCACTGCCTTCAGGATTTCTAAGGGCGTACATTTTTGATTTTACTCCTCACTACCTATCACAGTTTTGAAGGCCATAAAATGCCCAGATGGCATAAAACCCCCCCAAATGACCCCATTTTGGAAAGTAGACACCCCAAGCTATTTGCTTTGAGGCATGTTGAGTCCATGGAATGTTTTATATTTTGACACAAGTTGCAGGAAAGTGACAAATTTTTTTTTTTTTTTTTTTGCACAAAGTTGTCACTAAATGATATATTGCTCACACAGACCATGGGCATATGTGGAATTGCACCCCAAAATACATTTAGCTGCTTCTCCTGAGTATGGGGATACCACATGTGTGAGACTTTTTGGGAGCCTAGCCACATGTCTGGCCCCGAAAACCAATCACTGCCTTCAGGATTTCTAAGGGCGTACATTTTTGATTTTACTCCTCACTGCCTATCACAGTTTCGGAGGCCATGGAATGCCCAGGTGGCACAAACCCCCCCCCCAAATGACCCCATTTTGGAAAGTAGACACCCCAAGCTATTTGCTGAGAGGCATGGTGAGTATTTTGCAGCTCTCATTTGTTTTTGAAAATAAAGAAAGACGAGAAAAACATTTTTTTTTTTCTTTTTTCAATTTTCAAAACTTTGTGACAAAAACTGAGGTCTGCAAAATACTCACTATACCACTCAAGAAATAGCTTGGGGTGTCTACTTTCCAAAATGGGGTCATTTGGGGGGGTTTTTTGCCACCTGGGCATTCCATGGCCTCCGAAACTGTGATAGGCAGTGAAGAGTGAAATCAAAAATTTACGGCCTTGGAAAGCCTGAAGGCGGTGCTTGGTTTTTGGGGTCCCGTACGCGGCTAGGCTCCCAAAAAGTCTCACACATGTGGTATCCCCGTACTCAGGAGAAGCAGCAGAATGTATTTTGGGGTGTAATTTCACATATTCCCATGGCATGTTTGAGCAAAATATCATTTAGTGACAACTTTGCGCAAAAAAAAATAAAAAAAATAAAAAATTGTCTCTTTCCCGCAACTTGTGTCACAATATAAAATATTCCATGGACTCGACATGCCTCTCAGCAAATAGCTTGGGGTGTCTACTTTCCAAAATGGGGTCATTTGGGGGGGTTTTGAACTGTCCTGGCATTTTATGCACAACATCTAGAGGCTTATGTCACACATCACCCACTCTTCTAACCACTTGAAGACAAAGCCCTTTCTGACACTTATTGTTTACATAAAAAAATAATTTTTTTTGCAAGAAAATTACTTTGAACCCCCAAACATTATTTTTTTTTTTAAAGCAAATGCCCTACAGATGAAAATGGTGGGTGTTTCATTTTTTTTTTTCACACAGTATTTGCGCAGCGATTTTTCAAACGCATTTTTTGGGGAAAAACACACTTTTTTACATTTTAATGCACTAAAACACACTATATTGCCCAAATGTTTGATGAGATAAAAAAGATGATCTTAGGCCGAGTACATGGATACCAAACATGACATGCTTTAAAATTGCGCACAAACGTGCAGTGGCGACAAACTAAAAACATTTTTAAAAGCCTTTAAAAGCCTTTAAAGGTTACCACTTTAGATTTACAGAGGAGGTCTACTGCTAAAATTACTGCCCTCGATCTGGCCTTCGCGGTGATACCTCACATGCATGGTGCAATTGCTGTTTACATTTGACGCCAGACCGACGCTTGCGTTCGCCTTAGTGCGAGAGCAGGGGGGACAGGGGTGCTTTTTTTTTTTTTTTTTTTTTTTTTTTTTTCATTATTATTATTATTTTTTTATCTTATTTTTAAACTGTTCCTTTCATTTTTTTTTTTAAATCATTTTTATTGTTATCTCGGGGAATGTAAATATCCCCTATCATAGCAATAGGTAGTGACAGGTACTCTTTTTTGCAAAAATTGGGGTCTATTAGACCCTAGATTTCTCCTCTGCCCTCAAAGCATCTGACCACGCCAAGATCGGTGTGATAAAATGCTTTCCCAATTTCCCAATGGCGCTGTTTACATCCGGCGAAATCTAAGTCATAAAATGCTCGTAGCTTCCGGTTTCTTAGGCCATAGAGATGTTTGGAGCCACTCTGGTCTCTGATCAGCTCCATGGTCAGCTGGCTGAATCACCGGCTGCATTCTCAGGTTCCCTGTTGAGACAGGAGAGCCAGAGAAAAACACGGAAGACGTTGGGGGGGGGGGGGGGGGCATTCCCTCCGACTGCTTGTAAAAGCAGTCTAGAGGCTAATTAGCCGCTAGGATTGCTTTTACATGAAAGCTGACCGCTGGCTGAAAAGAATGATACCAAGATGATACCTAAACCTGCAGGCATCATTCTGGTATAACCACTCAAAGTCGTGAATGGCGTACCTGAAGACAAAAAAAATGGTTAACAATAAAGCACAGTAAACGGTAAGGTATAAATAATTACATACCTGAAAAGCAAACATGATAAAACATAATAACAATAAAACATTGCAGAATAGAATACAGTAAAAAAGAGCAGAACAATAGAGAGAGAATAGAGAGAGAGAGAACAATAAAACGCCAACTATTTTTATTTTATTTTATATTTTTGTTTGTGTTTTTTTTTTTTTTCACTTTTTTTTGTAACTAACTTTTATAACTGTAATCGGTTCCAGGTTCGGGTCTCTCAAAATGCGATGGCATCTTGGGAGACCCTGTGAAAGTGTGCCTAGTCTGTGCAATGCTGTACCCTACGCTAATAGTCAACTAGTGAATGGTAGCATTCAAAACGTTCACCAATGCAAAGACCGGGATTGTCAGGACAGGAGGGACAATAATAGTGGGTGTCACGTCTATATCCGCGCTAGCTGCAGACACGACATCTTTTTTGGGGGGGTTCGCTGGGTAGGGGTACTCGGGAGGACAAAGAAATTGCCTCTCATGCAGCTGACTGAATTTGGTTGGGGATGTGAATGGGGGAAGTACGGGCGCTGCAGAAGCGGTGGGTTCCCAATTAGGATTGGCTAATGCAGCAGGAAGGGCACTATGGGCACGACGGGCCTGTGTTTGTCTTCTTGGTGGCAGCGGGACACTACTTGTGCTTGCCACCTCACCAGCTTCAACTGCACTTATGGGACTCGCCACGTCACCAAGTGTTACTGCAGTGCTTGTTTGACTACGACCGGGGTGTACTAGGCCGCTGGCGCTTGCCAGTTCACCAAAACGCTACCAAAAAAACTGTTAGCGATCGCAGGGATCAGGCCTGACTCTGCGAACGCTGCAGTTATGCGTTTAGTGTTTTGTAAGTGTCAGTGATCGATCGATACTGCACTTGGGTGGGCTGGGCCGGGCGGAGGGGCAAAACGCAGGTGCTAGCAGGTATCTGGGCTGATCCCGCTAACACTGCGTTTGTGGGAACCCTAAACTGCTGGGGACGCTAGTATAGATCTGATCGGATCAGATATTGATCCGTTCAGATACTATACCACTAAGAGAGGCGTATGCTACGTGCGTGGGTGTTAGCGGTACTGGCGCTAATCTGACGCTGCCTGGGGCGACGCATATCACCGCCGGGCGATCGGGGGGCTAAACCTTTATTCGGTAATAAACGGCGGGTGCCCTGACACTATAAAAAATAAACGAACTAACCAGCGTCACCCGTAACAGTTATACGGTGATCAGTGGTGAAAGGGTTAACTAGGGGGCAATCAAGGGGTTAAAACATTTATTAGGTAGTATAGGGGGATCCCTGTCGCTATAAAACGCTGACGGCGAACCTAAATATTTACGTCCCTAACTAGCGTCACCAGCGACACTAATACAGCGATCAGAAAAATGATCGCTTAGCAACACTGGTGACAGGGGGTGATCAAGGGGTTAAAACTTTATTAGGGGGGTTAGGGGGGTACCCTAGACCTAAGACTCACTGCCCTAACACACTAACTGTCACAAACTGACACCAATACAGTAATCAGAAAAAAAAAAAAAAAAAAACCTGCTTGGTGTCAGTTTGTGACAGGGGGGGGGTGATTGGGGGGGGATCGGGGGGCGATCGGGGGGGGGATCGGGGTGAAATGTGTGCCTGGCATGTTCTACTGTGTGTGTGTGTTTGTGTAACTCACAGTACAGTCTTCTCTCCTCGGCCCGGAACGGAAAATACCGAGCCGAGGAGAGATGACATCATTTCCTCTGCCTCTGTGTACAATACAGAGGCAGGGAAATGATTCCATTGGCTGGGAGCGATCGCGAGGGGGGGGCCACGAATGGATGGCCTCCCCCTCACCACCGATCGCCGGGGGACATTTGCCGACCGCCGCAGGCACCGGGGGGGGGGTCCGATCGGACCCCCCACCCGCGGGCAGGCAGGGACGTACAGGTAAGCCCTTTTGCCTGCCCGTGCCGCTTTGCCGACGTACATCGTCGTGCGGCGGTCGGCAAGTGGTTAATGTGAGTTAAAACATTTTTAATAAACTGCCCACTAGATGGCGCTTCCCTTTTTTATACACAGACACAGCAGCAGTAGGGGAATCCCTTTGATAAAGTCACGTGCTGTGACGCAACGCGTCAGGGTAGGAGGAGTCAGGTGCCGACGCTTCTCGGGGACGGCCGAACCCGGAAGCTTTGCTCACATCTACCGTTTGCTGCTTATTTGAATGTAAGTTACTATGTTTTTTTTCCAAATAAATGTGGTTTTAAATACTACACCATGAGACCTCTCCTCTGTTCTTGATTATATTGCTGGGACCGCTGAGAGCATTGGGAGCTGTGGATGAGAGACAGACTCATTTGATACTTAAAGACACGCTGCAGGGAACACATCCTCTCCTAGTTATTATCCACCCGCTCTACTTGGCCCATTGGGGGCCGCTTCTGGAGGTGAGAGGCTGGGGGAAACACCTGGGAGATGCACTAAACGTGCATAGAAGAAAAAATCACCAGTCACTACACATGTTTTTGCACTGTGTTTAAAGACTTTGCTGTGGAAAACACCCACCACTACTGCACTTTTTATGGACTTTATTTGCACTATTGTCACCGTTTGGGACAGCATCTCTGTGGTGGGATTGGCTGCCCTATCATAATTAATTAATATTTTTATATTACTTTTTATTATTACTATTATTTATGGTACGATTGGAATTTTCATCTGGTTATTTATCAAATACTGCACATTTTTGCTGAATTTATGAAATGTTTTTGCACTATTTGGCACTTTAATATTTATACATGTTAGCTCACGTTTAAGGGCCACTTTACTATATTAGTTACCATTAACATTAAGATATTTATTTCACTTACAGTGATTATTTATGAGGTACTGATCTATCTGTAAGGCACTGATTCATCACTTCTACATGAACTCTGGTTCAGATTATCTTATTTGAGAAGTCAGCTTTATTTTTTCACAGATTCACATTGCTTAATAGTTTGTTTTCACTTAATGAGGGGATACCGTTATTGTTTATTAAGCATTGATACTATATTTAGAGATTTTTATTTTTTTCATACTGTAGAATTGTACCTCTACCAATTTTTATCCACTTGTGTATGATAACATTTATTGGGTACTTTCTCCAGGACATATACTGTAGAAGGTGGGATTTTGATCTGCCCATTACATTGTATATTTTTAGTGGTAATACTGATTGATGGAATAGCGCCACATATCTTATTATTTAGTAGGGGAAATCGCACCACATCCCTGTTAAAATCACATGCGTTTGTTTTGTTTTTTTGTGTGGTTTGTGCCCATTCATTTTGTATTGATGCAAATCGCACCGCAAAGTTTCGGTGTCTTGAACATTTTTACGAGTACTCATAAACTTGCTCTGTATTGGTGCATCCCTAGTACCTACTTGGCGAATCACAAGCATAAGGGAGTTTGAACAAAAGGGCTGAATATCATGCATTTTGCAGATGGCCCACAGGAAACGCAAACCACCGCTTCCTCTGAGGCACGCACTATATGGCCTATTTGACAAAAGCAGATTTCTCAGGTAGTATATCTGAAAACACTTGGCACATCTAGAACTGTCCATTTCCAGAGGCCAGAAATGCTACACTTCCTCTCTTCCCTTAATCCTATTAAGGGTTTAGACATGGAACCGCCGTTCCTTGAAGATATTATAGAGGAAAAGTATTGAGTACCCTGATTTTGTAGCGAAGACCGCAGAGGATTTACCTTCCCCCTGCATATTATGAGGCACAAGCTGCAGATTCATGACAAATGCCTTCTACTCTGGAGTAGATGTGGTTGTCTTTGGCTAGCAGGTTTCTGACTCTCCACAGCTTAAACAAGCCCATATGGACTTTAGCAAATCTAAGGTACTGCAGAGTCCAACGTATAAAGTGCAACTATATAACTTGCAAGAAAGCAACAATGCAAAATTCACATATGTGCATTTTGCATTGTTGTTTTCCTGCAAGTTATATAGTTGCACCTTACATGTTGGACTCTGCGCTACCTTAGATTTGCTAAATTCTCTTGAATCCTTTTTGTTTACTGAGACAATAGTTATCTGAGAGTTCCCCTACTATACATCTCATAGGGTGGTGAGAGCAGCTTTGTCGGTTTCTTCTATTTTTAAGCCCATATGGGCACTTTAAAAGCTTATTGGAAGAGTCTTTCAGCATTTAACAAGTTTTTTAAGGACTGGTCCAATCCTGAAAAGGATTTTCACTCCTCCTAAGCATTTTGCTAAAATCTATTGTATAGAAAAGGAATTTAGGAAGAACAAAAAAAAAGGGCTGTTCCGGTAGTGGACCTTGCTATTTCAGTTCTCAATTAAAACCTTATACAGTGCTTTGAAAAAGTATTCACACCCCTTGAAATTTTCCACATTTTGTCATGTTACAACCGAGAACGTAAATGTATTTTATTGGGATTGGCACATAATGGTGAAGTGAAAGGAAAATGCTAAATGGTTTTCCAAATTTTTTTACAAACTTGTGAAAATTGTGGGGTACATTTGTATTCAGCCCCCCTGAGTCAATACTTTGTAGAATCACCCTTCACTGCAATTACAGCTGCAGGTCTTTTTGGGGATGTCTCTACCAGTTTTGCACATCTAGAGTGTCATTTTTGCCCATTCTTCTTTGCAAAATAGCTCAAGCTCTGTCAGATTGGATGAAGAGCGATGAAGGATGAAGTCTTGCCACAGATTCTCAATTGGATTTAGGTCTGGACTGTGACTGGGCCATTCTAACACATGAATATGCTTTGATCTCAACCATTCCATTGTAGCTTCACAACACAAGTGAAGTTGATGGTGGTTGTACTATTTCCTTTGTTCTATTTTCAAGGTTTCTATTTAAACCTGTTCACAGCCCCCAAAACTGAACTTAAAATTTCTAAACAGATTTCTTTGTGTACCCAAATTGCGTATGGCAATCAACAAGATCTGATCTATGTTGTCTGTTTTTTTTAAAGCGTTTTTTTTTTTTTTTTTTTATTGGGTAACAAAGTGATCATGTTCCCTTAAAGCATGTTCTACAATACAGTGCTTGTGCTGTGTAATTTGGCCCCCTGTATAACCTAAAATACCTGGCTGATCCTGCCTGGTTCTGCCCTCCCCCCTGTAAACTGACCACGGTTTATCATGGCTGCTGAGCCCTGACACCGTAGTCAGTTGACGTGCCACCTCCATCTGCAGCTCTGATCTCCCCCCTTCCTTCCTGTCAGCTTTGTCTACTCCTCAGCTCTCGCCTCCTGCTACAATCATAACTATATTATGATCATGCCACCCCCTCTGTAAAATAACATTATGTATCCCAGTCTGTTTGCTATATAAAAAAGATGCTGACATTCACCTTATATCAGAGAGTCTCCTGGGGCTCACGTGACCGCTCGTCTCTCTCTCCCCTCACCTGCAGGTGGCAGCAGGAGTTCTTGGCCCCTCCCACTATAGCTGTCAGCCTGGGAGAGGAGAGAGCCAAGGAGTCATGTAAATGCTGGGAGACGCTCTGATATAAGGTAGAAAAGTCAACATTTTTTTTATATAGCAAAGACACTGGGATAAATGTTATTTAGCAGAGGGGATGGCATGATCATAATATAGTAGCTTAGCAACCACTTTAAGTTAATTTGCTTGGGTACGTCTCATGGTCTATGAACAAAAGACCCGTCCTATACTACGAAGAGAACAGGACTTTTGGTTTGCTATAAATTCCTTATGTTGAAGTGCAGTCTGTACATTACATAGGCCCATCCCCTCTGTGTCTTGATCACTCCTTATTGCTTGCCAAAAAATTGGCGTCTCACCATATGGGTTGGGCTATAGGTTGTGCTGTACAGGCTACCCTAGCATGCTGTTTGACAGTGTCAATACACCTCTATATAAGCAAAGGTCTTTGAATACACATCTGTACTGTACTCTAAGATAAGGAATTTTTTAGGGAAGTGTAACTTTCTTTGCCTTTTCACATTTTGAATAGGGTGGTGCTGAGTTTGAACCCCTGTCTGTGTCCCTGTTTGGGAGATTTACTCCTTGTATTTTCCTTGTGACCATTATAACTTGGTCTGAAATCAAGGAAAAATCTAAATAGTATAGAGAGGGTAAATCTTACGATAGGGACCGGTATAATTGCTGCCATTGTGAAATACAGTAATGTGATGTTCCTTTTGTTATTCTCTCACTCTTCACTGCTTGCATAGGCGTGCGCAAGGTTGGGTGCCGGATGTGCCTTGGCACACCCTAATCGCTCCCTACGCCAGTGCCATCCAGTGTACAGAAGTGTCATGCAGTGTATAGACGTAGGCCCTCTCTTTCTCACCCCCCTGTCTTTCTCTCCCTCTGACTGGCTCAGCCAGTCATTATAACATTAAAAAATGTTTTCAATGTTTCTTCACATTTATTTAAAAGTGTGTGTGTATATGTATATGTATATATATATATATATATATATATATATATATATATATATATATATATATATATATGTATATATGTATGTATGTATATATATATATATATATATATATATATATATATATATATATATATATATATATATATATATGTGTGTATGTATATATATATATATATATATATATATGTGTGTATGTATATATATATATGTGTGTATGTATATATATATATATATATATATATGTGTGTATGTATATATATATATATATATATATATGTGTGTATGTATATATATATATATATATATATATGTGTGTATGTATATATATATATATATATATATATATATGTATGTATATATATATGTGTGTGTATATATATATATATATATATGTGTGTGTGTGTTTTAGTTTTGGGGTGCACACCTATGACTGCTTTCACTACTAGATGTTTGTCATAAGGTTCCCCAATGAAATCTACATGGCCACAATAATTGGCAAGTGCTGGGAAGGGGACTGGAAACCCTTTCCTGTGGCTAAATCGGCACACGGGTACTGTGAAGAGGAGTATTGCTTCCTCATAACCCTCCAGCTAAATTAACATGTACAGTGTTCTTGAATAAAGTCTGCCTTTTGTTAAGACATTTAGTTTTGGGATTTCCCTACTGAACTTGGAGAGAAAATGATTGTGGTACTTCAAGATGTTTATCATTGGCTGAATGCAAAGAAATGTCAAATTACTGGCAAAACTAGTTATGGCCGGAAAGCTAAACTCATTCTGTTCTAAGTTGCTGGTATCTGAAATGTGTAAGAACACTCCACAAGTTTCTGCTTAATCATTCTATAGTATAGATTTCTCCATTTATATTTAATTCCTTATTACAGGTTACATTCTGATTTTAATAAACAAGACTTTTTCACAATAATAATCTTTCATTAAGGGTGGTGTGTCTCCTCCACTCTGCTAAGACATGTCTCATCAAGATGTTCACACTCAGCGTTCTTCCCTCCCATTGTGCCTTATTATTCAATCCATCACAATCAAGGTCTCTTTCCAGAAGGCTTATCACAGGCCTCCACCCTTCTAACTTAGCTTCCCTCCCTCTCTTTAAAACAACCATTAATTCTACTACTACTAGTTTTAAAAAGAACATGTAATCCAAAACATACAAGTCACCTTTTATATAGATGTTTTACTAATTTCGGGGGAGTCAGCAGATTTCATGATCCCCTTAAACAACCATCCACCCACTGAAAGAATTTTAAGCATTGACAGACTTCATAGGTAGAAAGGCAAAACCTCAGTTTGCAGAAGGCCCCATGCATGTGTACAGGCCATTCCTCCGTGACACCCATCACAGCAAAAATTTATATCCAGCTCTGGTTTACACCTCCTTAAACATAACTGCCCTTTTTCCATTAAACCCCCCACGATCATCTTTAAAACAGACCCTGTATCGTTTTAACCCTTTAACTTCCACGAGCAGTGCTGGTCTTTACAGCAGACATACCAACTGTCCTAAAATAGTGGGACTTGCAAGAAATAAGTCATAAATTATTATAATAATTGCAACTTTTGTTTTATCCCAGAAAATGTGGTCATGAAATATTCTTCAGCTACCAAATATTAAAGGCAAAAAAAAAAAGCCCTGATCCACCTTCTTCTTGGGTCCCCCGCTGGTGCTCCTGGCCCCTCCCTCCTGCCAAGTTTGCTCTGGGGGCACCCAAGCAGGCTTGCTCCCAAGTCGCTGCTCTGAGTTTCCATGCACACACAGAGCTGCGGCTCAGCCCCGACCCCTCTCTCCTCATTGGCCCACTGGCTGTGATGGACAACAGCGGAAGCCGATGGCTCAGCCAAGGAGGGAGAGCCTGGGCTCTTGTGCATGTCGCTGTATGGCGATGCAGCTCAGGTACTGTAAGTATTGGGGGGGTTGCTAAACTTGAACCTTTAGAACCACTTTAAAGAAAGTGTAGCTTTTATCATCAAGTGCAGAACAGCTGGGGTCTTATTCAGTTTAATCACCAGTTGAGGGCCACATGAGGCCCAACAAACACCAGTTTGACATGCCTGCTTTAAGTGCTTTCACACCGGGGGCGGTGCGCTTGCAGGACTGGAAAAAAAGTCTTGCGAAGCGCTTTGGCAGCGCTGCAACACGGGCGCATTTAACCCTTTCTTCTGCCACCAGTGGGGGTTAAAAGCATCCCGCTAGTGCCGAAAAAGCACTGCTATAACAGCAGGAAAGCTCTGCTAAAACTAGCGGCGCTTTACCACTAATGCCAATACCGCCCAAGTGTGAAAGTACCCTTAGAGTCCCACTCTCCTGTATGGGAGAATGGATGAAAACGGACCGCCTCTCCGTTTTCGTCCAATTCCATCCGTTCCTCCAGACGGATGGAAAAAGGTTTTTATCCATCTGGATTTCACGGATCGTATGTCAGTGGACATGTCACCACTGGCATCCGCCTCTCCATAGTAGTGAATGAATCGTTCCATCAGGTCTGCCTGAAAAGCTAGCAGGCGGACCTGATCAGAGCACACGTGTGAAAGAGCCCTTACTCAGAAGAAGGTTCTCTGTGTGTCAGGAGTACCTACTTTGTAACATGTCTTTTTGCTGTGCTGTAAATACAAGCAGCAGTTGAGTACTTTGGGTGGGAGGCCATCTTCCTTAACCAGTTGGCAAGGGGTAGGTCGGAGGCAAGAGTGGGCTGCTTAGGTTACTTAAAGTGGTTGTAAAGGCTCAAGGTTTTCTATCTTTATGTATTCTATGCATGAAGGTAAAAAACTTTGTGTGCAGCAGCCCTTACACCCCAACCCCCTTACTTGAGCCCCATCTTGATCCAGTTACTGTCGATCACAGCCAATGAGGAGAAAACGGGGCCAAGCAACGCTCTGTGTGTGTGAATGGACACACAGAGCAGCTTGGTTGCCCCCATAGAAATCTGCTGCTGGCAATGGGGGCACTTGACAGGGGGATAAGAGGAGGATCGTGGCTGCTCTGTGCAAAACCACTGCACAGAGCAGGTAAGTATAACATGTTATTAAAAAAAAAAAATCGGCCTTTAATATCCTTTTTAAAGAACACTATTGTATAAAGGTAACATCTAACCTAGATTTATGGGGTCTATTAGTAACATTCACAGGTAAACATGAGTTTCAGGAGCTTTTCACGGTTAGAGATCCTTTTTTAGAAAAATTAGATATTGCTAGAAATATTTTCCAATACATAATTAATTTCCTGTTTAGTAATTACAGAGACAAATACTGCTAAATGCCAATGTAATCAATAACGTTCATAAAAGAAAAAAAAAATCTATATATAAATGCTACAAAGGTTTCTCTTTAAGGTGCACACATGCGATACTGAAGGCATGTTTGGTAAAGACCACAGGTGTGCTGAAATCTGGGTGAACGTGCTTCTGCAGGAATTCAGATAGGCCTGTCTATCCAGTTACCAATTTTATCACATTTTCTCTGTTGCAGGTTTTTCTCAATGGCAGCTCGGGTGACAAAGACAGCTATTTCAGCAGTTAAATAATCCCAGCAAGCATAAAGATTTGAGGACACCAGGCTATTGTTTTCAAGCACAAAATGGCACAAGATGTGGCATTCTAATGTTAGAACATATCTGTTATTGTTGAGCTGTATCTATAGGGAACAGAGTTCTCCTGAGGAACCTCCCTCAACCATTGTAAGCCTCGTTTATCTATGCGTCTGAAAAAAAAAATGGCTCATGTTGCCTTGTTGCAAATAAGGTTCAAACAGGTTATGGACATTGCAAACCGTATTTTTTTTTTCAGAAACTTCGATAAGATAAGGCCTTGTGTATTTTTTTCTTTTTTCTTTTTTTTTTTTTTTTTTGTATGTGTGATGTAGATTTTTATGTTTGTGATTTTGTTATTTTGTTGCTGTGAAAAATTAAAAAAACAGACTTGAAGAAATGTTTTAAACAAGCACATATTTCGAAGCCCAGCTCCAACTTTCTTCTTTTAGCTTTTTTAAGAAAGTGGGGAAGAGTTGACCTCTTTTTACTACTGTCAGTGACATCACTGGGGAGATTTTTTTTCAGACTTGTGTGCTGGTAACACCAGGACTTGAAAGGAGGGAAATGGTTGTCACCAGGACAGGAAGACAGAGCAATAAATACCCAACAAAAGCTTTAACTCTTCCCCGCTGTTTCTAAAACAGTTTGGCTGAAGTTGGGCTTTACTTACCTGTAAGAATTTCAATTGCAGAAGCAGAGAATGCTCCTGTATAATTATTTAATGTTTATTATCTTACTGTTAGCACATACTTGACTATTTGAACGTGTGTTTTCTTTTTCTCACGTTTTTTAAAATGTAATTGAGCTGTTTGTTAATGTAAGTCATCTACTCTATGGGTGGGCCAGAATGTTTTGCACATTTGAGGTATTATATGTTCACAAATGTACATTTTATTTGTATCAGGGCAGGGAGGGGGAAAAAAAATTGCTGCTTCTGAGAGAGAGAGGAATATTATGACTGACATTTTCTGCAGCATAGCACAGTGCATTAAAACCGTATTAAAAAGACTGTCAATATCATCCTTTTTATTAATGTTTGTGACATGGCTGTAATTTAAATTTGTATTGTTCTTAGCAATAAAATATTTTGTCAAACTACTTTATCAGAGTAACTCTTATCTAAATACTTTTATACCTTATGTGCTGTTACTAAGAGGACATTAAAAAAAACTGTCTAGTATTATAATTGAGCTGGTTTATTACATAACTGGGTCCATGTCAAATCCATATTCATTTACAGTTGTGCTCATAAGTCTACATACCCTGGTAGAATTTATGATTTCTTGGCCATTTTTCAGAGATCATGAATGATGACACAAAAACTTTTCTTTCTCTCATGGTTAGACCCCTTTCACGCTGTAGCCAATGACAGGTCAACTTGGCCTTGTGTTTTGGATCATTGTCATGTTGGAATGTCCAAGTACGTCCCATGCACAGCTTTCTGACTGATGAATGCAAATGTTCCTCCAGTATTTTTTGATAACATACTGCATTCTGCATCTTGCCATCAATTTTGACCAAATTTCCTGTGCCTTTTGTAGCGCACACATCCCCCAAAACATCAGCGATCCTCCTCCGTGTTTCACATTAAGAATGGTGTACCTTTCATCATAGGCCTTGTCGACTCCTCTCCAAATGAAGCGTTTATGGTTGTGGCCAAAAAGCTCAATTTTAGTCTCATCACTCCAAATGACTTTGTGCCAGAAGGTTTGAGGCTTGTCTCTGTGCTGTTTGGCGTATTGTAAGCGGGATACTTTGTGGCATTTGTGTAGTAATGGCTTTTTTCTGGCGACTCAACCATGCAGCCCATCTTTCTTCAAGTGCCTCCTTATTGTGCATCTTGAAATGGCCACACCACATGTTTTCAGAGAGTCCTGTATTTCACCTGAAGTTATTTGTGGGTTTTGCATCCTGCATCCTGAACAATTTTCCTGGCAGTTGTGGCTGAAATTTTGGTTTGTGTACCTGGCCGTGGTTTGGTTTCAACAGAACCCCTCATTTTTGACTTCTTGATTGGAGTTTGAACACTGCTGATTGGCATTCTCAATTCCTTGGATATCTTTTTATATCCCTTTCCTGTTTTATACAATTCAACTACCTTTTTCTGCAGATCCTTTGGCAATTCTTTTGCTTTCCCCATGATTTAGAATCCAGTCAGTGCAGCACTGGATGAAAGATGCAAGGGTCTGTCAGGAGTTCAGGAACTCATTGACCTTTTATACACACACACACGAATTACAAAGAAAAAAGATCACAGGTGAGGATGGTTTACCTTTTTAATAGCCATTCAAACCCCTTTGTGTCAACTTGTGTGCATGTTATCAGGCCAAAATCACCAGGGTATGTAAACTTTTGATCAGGGTCTTTTGGGTAGTTTCTGTTGCCATTATGATTTAAAAAGAGTAAACACAGTTGATTGATAATAAATGTCTTCAGCCAAACACTAACCATGAGTGAAAGAAAAGTTTGTGTCATCATTCATATTCTCTGAAAAATGGCCAAGGAATCATAAATTCTGCCAGGGTATGCTTGAGTATGTATATTCACCTTTGCCTAACTGAGGCTTTAAATAGTGGTGTATCTACAGTTCATACTGAACCTGTTCCAAGAACGCCCATAAAGTTACCTATATCCTGATACTTAGTGTTTGTTACCCTAAAAAAAATATATATAGATCCTGTTACCTTAACCCTTTCGCTGCCAGAGCTGTTTTTGCTGGGTTTTTTTTTTTTTTGCACACGTTTAAAAAAAATCATTTCAGGCTTGAAGATTACACAAAACCCACAAACATTATATAGTTTCTGAAAGCTGACACCCTAGAGAATAAAATGTGATGTTTTTTTGGTGACAGGTTCTTTTTATTGAGATTTGTAGGGTCTAAAAGACCCTGCATGTCTCCCCTGGACTCTTTTCCGGGGCAAAGCGAGCCGGGGACACCGAGAGCTTGACCCGGAAGTCATGTCAGATGTCGCTTTCTGGGTCACAAGAAGAAGAAGAAATAAAATAGGGAGGAACCAGAGTTTTTCCGGGGGTCTCTGCCACATCCCATATATAAGGAAGAAAGCCAAAAGAGGGTATGTGCCCCAAGGGGGATATTATGGGCAGTACAACACCAGGAAATAATTATATGGTGCAAGAATAGAATACAGTAGTATTGTTTAAAAAGATTATCACAAAGTTTTTATTGTTTACAAAATATGCAAAATATCTACAAACATAGAATCAATATAAGATCAAAAAAATGGAGGAGACAACAATCAATTGTGATCTAACTGTTATAGTGTTGTAATAGATCGTCCCAGTAGACCCAAGGGTCAGCTCACTGGAGTGAAAATAAAACAGCACAGGACACGGAGTGGCAAATAACACTAAATAATGAGTCTTCTTGCCAACGTGGCATACTGTGGCAAAAGATTGACATAGCACTGAATATTGAGCATGGCCTAAATCGGGATGGGTAAAGTCTTCCGTCATATGCATGCAACATATTCTGAAAACACAATGTGCTTATAAATTACCCTAAAGGGTAAGTTACGCTTTATGCCACCCTCCTTCTGTTTGAACTTTTTGGAGGGAGGTGGGGGGGCAGGGGGGAGGGGTGGGTGCCTGGTTTTGACAGGTTCCCACTTCTGGTTGGACCACTGTAGCGATCCATCGGAGATTCTCCACCACAACATCCCCCTCCTTCTGGGACATGTCGCAGGTCACAAAGAGCAGTCGCAAGGAATTACAGCCGGTCGCCCGCAGTAAATATTCTGGCGCCCGGGCCCGAAGATTGTCAAAAGAAGTGGTTCAGGTGAGATCAGTGCTGGACCTTGGACAGGTAAGTGTGCTTTTATGAAAAGTCAGCATCTACAGTATTTGTGACTGCTAACTTTTTTATTTATCCTTTTTTTTTTTTTTTTTTTTAATTAAAGGCTGAAAAACCGCTTTAATTACTGTCACGAGCAGCATTCTCACAGACCGCTATAAGCCTCAGGACAAAATGTAATTTTTAAAAAACAAAATTCTTCTATTACATATATCTACACACAGAAAATAACACTGCCCGAGCCTACCCTAAAGGAAGAACGTCACTGAGACACCTAGGCCATTTCATCTCTCAAGAGCTGTTGGGACTTCGAACACGTGTCCAGAATATTATAATGTATAACATTAGTATATAGAGAGTCTACAATTGTTATCATAGGTGTATTTTAAACGATCGAGACAGAATATCTACCAAAAATCCAGAGAAAAACACATTATATGAATATTATAAATTGAGTTGCAGTTCCCCAAGCAAAACATGACTTAGTACTTGGCGGAGAAACCCTTGTTGGCCAGCACAGAGGTGTAAGACGTTTCTTGTAGCTGGTTATCAGGTGTGCACACATCTCAGGAGGGATTTTGGTCCACTCTTCTTTACAGATCTTCTCTAAATCCTTAAGGTTTCTTGGCTGTCGCTTGGCAACTCCAAGTTTCAGCTCCCTCCATACAATTTCTATAGCAGGGGTATTGAATTAAAATTCATGGAGGTCCAATTAGTAAAATTTTCTTCCAGCCGAGGTCCGAATCGCAGTTTTGTGCGATGACTCGTTTGAATGGGCTGCTGTGCCTGCGTTTTCTGCTTGGAAAAGGTCCTGGCACCTTTTTAAAAATACAGCTGCATGGAAACTGCATGGTAAAATTTTATACCATGCAATTTCCATGTGCCTTGAGTTTAAGAGTCAATGGTACCCCTACATGTTTTGTGTGCAGCTGCTTGTCCCCATTCACATCTAATCCACCACAGTATTACCCCCCTTTCACATATCACCCCACACAGTATTGCCCCCCTTCACATATCCCCCCACACACAGTATTGCCCCCTTTCACATATCCCCCCACACACAGTATTGCCCCCCCTTCACATGTATTCCCCCCCCACACACAGTATTGTCTCCTTTACATATCAACCCCCACACCATATTGCCCCCTTTACATATCACCCCACACACAGTATTGCCTCCTTTACATCTCACCCGATACACAGTATTGCCTCCTTTCACATATCAACCTCCACACAGTATTGCCCCCCCCTCACATATCAACCCCCACACAGTATTGCCCACTTTACATATCCCCACACACACAGTATTGCCCCGTTTACATATCCCCCCCCCACACACACACAGTATTGCCCCCTTTACATATCCCCCCACACACACACACACACAGTATTGCCCCCTTTACATATCCCCCCACACATAGTATTGCTCCCTTCACATATCACACACACACACACACACACACACACACACACACACACACACACAGTATTGCCCCCTTTACATATCCCCCCACACACACAGTATTGCCCCCTTTACATATCCCCCCACACAGCACTGCCTCCATTCCCCTGCTCCCCATCCTTCCACAGTTCCATATATTTTGCTCCCTTCACTTTCCTACCTTTCACAGAGCGGAGAGCAGGAGGCGGAACAATCCTAAACTGAAGGCACAACAGCACTGGGCGGGGCTCAGGAGCTGCAGAGTTGACTTTTCATATCAGCAAACTGGTGATTAGCTTCTAGGACCGCCTCCTAGCAGCTAATCACCTCCCTCCACGCAGTGCTGGTCCTTGCCCCAGTCCAGAATTGTCCTGCTGGGGACAAAAGCGGCGACTAAATAGCGCGATCGCAGCGGTCCGAAAAAAACAGCAGCTCAGGTCGGACGCAGGCCCCCATTTAGTGATGCCCGTTCTATAAGATTAAAGTCTAAAGACTGGCTAGGCCACTCCTTGACCTTAATGTGCTTCTTAAGCCACTCCTTGGTTGTATGTTTTGGGTCATTGTCATGCTGAAAGACCCATTCACGACCTATCTTCAGTGTTCTTAGGGTCTTAGTCAGCATTTTTATCCCTCCACACACGGCGAGTTAATGCCAAAGAGCTCAATTTTGGCCTCAAATGATCACAGCATTTTCTCCCAATCCTTTTATGAATCATTTAGATGTTCATTGGCAAATTTCAGATGGGCCTGTACATGTGCCTTCTTGAGGAGGGGGACCTTGCAGGCACTGCAGGATTTAGATCCATGGTGGTGTATTGTGTTACCAATGGTTTGTTTGGTGACTGTGGTCCCAACTGCCTTGAGATCATTTACAAGCTCCTCCCATGTAGTTCTGGGCTGGTCCCCTTACTTCTCCCATGATCATCCTTAACCCATGAGGCGGTATCTTGCATTGAGCTCCAGACCAAGGACGATTGATAGTTATTTTGTATTTCTTACATTTGCGAATAATCGCTCCAACAGTTGTCTACTGCTTGCCAAGATTCTTGCTGATGGTCTTGTAGCCCATTCCAGCCTTTCCGCAGGTCTACTATCTTTTCCCTGAGGTCCTTTGACAGCACTTTGGTCTTGCCCATGATTATAAGGTTTGAATGGAAGAAAGAGATTCTGTGGACAGGTGTCATTATTGTTGGCTGGTAGTGGAATGAAATGCTTATTTTACTCACTAAACTGCTACTCAATTCATAACATTTGTATTGTGTTTTTTTCTGGATTTTTGGTTGATATTCTGTCACGATCATTTAAAATACACCTATGATAACAATTTGAGACCCTTCATTTCTTTGTAAAGTGGGCAAACTTACAAAATCTGCAGGGGATCAAATAACAATTTTCCCCACTATGTGTGTGTATGTATACAGTGCCTTGCAAAAGTATTCACCTCTCTTGGATTTTTACCTATTTTGCTACATTACAGCCTTTAGTTCAATGTTTTTTTTAATCTGAATTATATGTGATGGATAGTCTAAGTTGGTGAAGTAAAATTAGAAAAATATATCATAAAACTATTTTCTTATCATACATCATGGGACACAGAGCCATAGTAGTTACTATGTGGGTTATAGGCCACCTTCAGGTGATGGACACTGGCACCCCCTAAGACAAAAAGTGCACTCCCTATATAACCCCTCCCACTACTGGGAGTACCTCAGTTTTTTCGCCAGTATCTAAAGTGTTGGTCACAAGTAAAGATGTGCTGTGCTTAGCTCCACTGGAGCAATCCTTGCTGGGGCTAGCTATGCAGCCGGATCCATTTAAAGTGTCTTTTTGGCTAAATTGAATGGTACCCGGGCCTTGTATTCGAAGAAACAAGGTCTTGCCTGTAACGCTTCTCTTTTTAGAGAGCTGGACCCCGGGAACTAGTACTTTTTGGTATTTTTTACTGGCGGTGGTGCTAGTACAGGTCCAGGATTGTGGGTTTCCTTAAGGATCCCCAGCTCCTGAAGGTTTAACGGAACCCACCGTGAAGGGTGAAGATTGGGTCTGTTGGTTTACCACAGAAAACCCTGTGGCAGGAAAGGTAAGGAGTTTTCTAAGAAATTTTTAAAATTTTCTTATGAAATGTCTCCTTTAAATTTAGTAAGTGTTGTCATGCCTATGTGTCACAACTGGGGGGCTGTATTCAGCACTTACTGTCTCATGCTTCTCAGAAAGCCCACGTTGTGTCTTAGAAGCAGCGGTTCTTCTTCCTCCAGCCAAGCAGCAGACCTCCGGTAAGTCTGGGGGGTTCCCTCTCCCCACCAGACACCCCCCTATGCCGTTTTCTCTTCCCCTCTTCTCAGGGAAAGAGCGCCACAAGAATTTAAAAAAAACAGCGCGAATTGCAAGCCGCTCGGCGGCTTCCAGACCCCCCCTCACCATTTCTCCTTCCTCCCTGTGGATCCTATAGGATCAGGAGCCCGCGCTCGCATGGGAAAGGGCCGTAAGCGATGGGGGGGGGGGGGTGGCGATTAGCGCGGCGTTGGCGTCCTTCAAGTCTAGCACGGGAAGGTATGTTTTAAAAGGCACCATTTGTGCTGTTACATGCTGCAGGAGGGACACAAGAGCAAAGGTGGCATATAAGAGGTTTGGTGACACGGGCATTCCTTTTGACACATTTACTACTGCATCAGGCTGAGCATTAATAGCAGAGACAGGGCTGGACTATTACTCAAGCAGTGGATGCATTCCTTCTGGTAGTACCTCTGTTTTGTGCATTGGGCTATGGTCAGGAGGGAGGTGAAAAACACCTAAAAAAAAAAAAAAAAAGGGCTCTAAAAGGACTGCTACAGTCACACGGAAGCCTAGAACCATCACAAAAAAGATGGCATCCTCCCCTGAGAGTAATATGGCTGGTCAGAATGAGCCATCAGGAGGGGCAAGTGTTGCAGCTGCTCTTAACACTGCAGCCCACTGTGTATAAGGAGGTTTTTTCTTCAACCATTTTAAGCTTGGAGCAAAAAATTGATGCTTTAATTGCATCCCAGAGTGAGACTGAGCACAGCAGGTCCCCGTCCATTGCTTAGGACCCTCTTGCTGAGGAACAAGGAGCAAGAGATGATGAATTCCTTTCAAAGGACCAGGAAGAGGCTGAAATCTCCTCTTCCGAAGAACCTGATACAGAAGTGTCAGGTTCGCAGGAAAGATTGTTGGTACAGTCTCTCACTGAATTGGTCTGCTCCACATTTTTACTGCCAATAACGCACTCGGGCGATGAGCCCACTTCTGGTTTGGGTTCACTAAAGCCTCCCCAATCTGTCCATTCTTTTCCTATCCATTCATGGCTAAGGAAGCTAATGTATTCTGAGTGGGAGCTCCCAGATAAATATTTTTTTTCCTCCGAAAAAGTTTTCAATACTTTATCCTGTGGAGGAAGCGTTTTATAAGAAATGGGGAATTCCAGCAATTAACGCTGCTATATCATCTGTAAATAAAAACCTGACTTGTCCAGTAGACAATGCTCACATGCTAAAGGATCTAACAGATAAGAAGTTGGAGTTCCTTTTTAAAAACTATATTGCGTTGGCAGGTTCAGTTGTTCAACCTGCACTGGCAGCGAACGGAGTATCTCGGTCCTTAAAGGACCAGTTTATAGAGGTACTCAAAGTTATTCCTGATCAGCAGGCACAGAAGTTGGCCAGGATATCAGAAGCGTTGTATTTTACAGTAGACGCTATGAAAGATTCTATTCTCCAGGCCTCACGGCTAATGCTAGGACAGGTACATGTGCGTAGCATCCTATGGTTGAAAAATTGGACAGCCGAAGCACCATGCAAGAAGCTCTTGGCCAGTTTCCCTTTTCATGGTGAATGGTTGTTTGGAGATGATCTGGATAAGTATATCCAAAGAATTTATAATGGGAAAAGTTCCCGTTGACCGGTTAAAAAGAAGTTTAAGCATTTTTCTTTTAAACGTGCTTCTTCTCCAGTGCCAGGGGCATCAGCCTCCAGGCAGTCACGACGGCCTCTTCCATCAGGTTCAAGAGGTAAACCTCAAGGTCAGTCCCAGGGCCAAAAAACTACCCGGGGGAAGAAACCCACAAAACAGAATACTAAAGCCTCCTTATGAAGGTGCGCCCCTGCTCGCTCGAGTGGGGGGAAGGCTTCGACAGTTTTCAAAGATCTGGCAGGAACAATGTCAAGACAGATGGGTGGCTTCCTCAATTTCTCTAGGGTACAAACTAAAGTTCTGAGAGTTCCTGCCTCCTCGTTTTCTCAGATCAAACGTTCCCAGCGATCGAGTGAAAAAGAAGTCTCTCTTTCTTGCTTTGGATCATCTGTTGTCTCAAAGAGTAATATTGGTGGTCCTATTGGAAGAGCAAGGTTTGGAGTTTTATTCAAACCTGTTCACGGTTCCAAAACCAAACGGGGATGTCAGACCCATTTTGGATCTCAAAGATCTAAACCGGTTTGTGAATATTCGTTCTTTTTGCATGGAGTCAATCCGATCAGTAGTCTCCATCCTACAAGGGGGAGAACTGGCGTCAATCGACATCAAGGATGCTCATCTCCATGTGCCGATTTTCCCTGCTCACCAGAAATTTCTACGCTTAGAGATAGGAAATCTTAATTTCCAGTTTGTAGCTCTGCCTTTCGGTCTAGCTACTGCACCTCAAGTATTTACAAAGGTCCTGGCTCCTCCTTTAGCCAGGCTAAGGGCTCAAGGTATAACGATACTAGCCTACTTAGACGATCCACTCTTGATAGATCAATTGGTAGCCCACTTAAACCAAACTTTGGTCACCACAGTCAGCTACCTGGAATACCTAGGTTGGATGCTCAACCTAGAGAAATCCTCCTTAAAATCATCAAGGAGATTGCAGTTCTTGGGGCTGATCATAGATGCAGCCCAGAAGAGGGTGTTTTTGCCCCAGGAAAGGATCAGTTCCATAAAGGAACTGATTCAGTTGGTCAAGACAAAGAAGAATCCTTCTATTCGACTTTGCATGAAATTTTTGGGAAAGATGGTGGCTTCTTTCGAGGTCATTCCTTATGCGCAGATACATTCAAGACTGTTGCAAAACAGTATCCTCTCAACTTGGAACAAGAAGGTCCAAGCTCTGGACTTCCCAATGCTTTTATCCCCCAATGTGCGTTAGAGCCTCAATTAGTGGTTGATATCCCAGAATCTTCAAAAAGGGAAATCCTTTCTACCAGTTACCTGGAAGGTGGTAACAACAGATGCCAGCCTTATGGGCTGGGGAGCAGTCCTGGAAGAAGTGTCTGTCCAAGGAAAATGGTCCAAATCAGAGATGACCTTGCCCATCAATATTCTAGAGATTCGGGCATTATGCCTGGCCCTGGAGGCCTGGACGACCAGACTACGGAATTGTCCTGTCAGAATCCAATCCGACAATGCCACAACATTGGCTTATATCAATCACCAAGGGGGCACGAGAAGTGGTGCGGCCCAGAAAGAGGTGACTCATATTCTTTCTTGGACAGAAAACAACATTCCTAGTCTGTCAGCAAATTTCATTCCAGGGATAGAGAATGGGCAGGCAGACTACTTGAGTCACCAACAATTGTTCCCGGGAGAATGGTCCATTCATCCGGACATTTTTCTGTCAATATGTCAAAAATGGGGAGTTCCAGATGTGGATCTGTTTGCGTCCAGGTTCAACAAGATCGGCAACTTTGTGTCAAGGACAAGGGATCCGATGGCATACGGAACAGATGCCTTTGGTCTTTCCATGGGATCAGTTTTCACTGATCTATGTATTCCCTCCTGTTCTGCTGCTCCCACGTCTTCTTCGCAGGATCAAGCAAGAAGGGAAGGAGGTGATTCTGATGGCCCAGGAGATCTTGGTTTGCCGAGATCATAAAGATGGCAGTAGGGGACCCTTGGACCCTACCACTGTGGCCAGACATTTTTTCGCAAGGTCCGGTATTCCATCCTACCTTACAAACGCTAAATTTAACAGTTTGGCTATTGAGACCCACATTCTGGGTCTCAATACCGAGGACCGTGGGCTGTCAGCTTCAGTAGTTTCTACTTTGGTTAATGCTACGAAAGCCCGCCTCCAGAGTCATATACTATAGATTCTGGAAGGCATATGTCTCCTGGTGTGAATCCAGGGGTTAGCACCCCAGAAAATGTCATAGGTAGGATCCTTGAATTCCTACAGATGGGATAAGAAATGAAGCTGGCCTTAAGTACTATCAAGGGCCAGGTGTCGGCCTTATCAGTGTTTTGCAACGACCACTTGCTTCACACTCTCTGGTTCGTCATTTTATTCAGGGGGTATCCCCCAGTTAAGTCACCCCTGAACCCTTGGGACTTAAATTTAGTCCTGTCGGCTTTACAAAAACAACCTTTTGAGCCAATTCAAGATATTCCCTTGGTCCTCTTGACGAGGAAAATATTCTTGGTTGCCATATCTTCTGCAAGAAGAGTATCAGAGTTGGCTGCTCTTTCTTGTAAAGAGCCATATTTGATTATTCACAAGGATAAGGTTGTATTGCGGCCTCATCCTAATTTCCTAACAAAGGTAATGTCAGGGTTTCATTTAAACCAGGATATTGTTCTGCCTTCATTTTTTCCAGAACCTCGTTCTGTGGAAGAAAAGTCACTACATTCTCTTAATGTGGTGAGAGCAGTCAAGGCCTATTTGAAAGCGACCGCTCAGATTCGTAAAACAGATGTTTTGTTTGTATTGCCAGACGGTCCTAAAAGAGGACAGGCAGCATCGAAATCTTCAAATTTCAATTTCTAAATTGATTCTTCAAGTCATTGTTCAAGCTTATGGTTTAAAAAGGAAAATTCCTCCTTTTCATATTAAAGCGCACTCCACCAGGGCTGTTAGTGCTTCTTGGGCAGTGCATCACCAAGCCTCCATGGCTCAGATCTGCAAGGCCGCAACTTGGTCTTCAGTCCATACATTTACCAGATTCTATCAAGTACATGTAAAAGGGCATGAGGATGTCGCCTTTGGGCGCAGTGTACTGCAGGCTGCAGTATAAGTCCTCTAGTCTCTTGGTGCCCTACTTTTGTTGTGACTCCCTCCCTTCAGTTGGCATTGCTATGGGACATCCCACATAGTAACTACTGTGGCTCTGTGTTCCGTGATGTACGATAAGAAAATAGGATTTTTATAACAGCTTACCTGTAAAATCCTTTTCTTTTAAGTACATTGCGGGACACAGAGGTCCCTCCCTTCTTGGTATACACGTGTATTGCTTTGCTACAAAAATGAGATACTCCCAGTAGTGGGAGGGGTTATATAGGGAGTGCACTTTTTGTCTTAGGGCTTGCCAGTGTCCATCACCTGAAGGTGGCTTATAACCAACATAGTAACTACTATGGCTCGGTGTCCCGTGATGTACTTCAAAGAAAAGGATTTTACAGGTAAGTTGTTATAAAAATCATATTTTTCAGAAATAAAAAACTGATAATTTCCATGTGCGTATGTATTCACCCCCTTTGTTATGAATTCCATAAAAAGCTCTGGTGCAACCAATTACCCTCAGAAGTCACATAATTGGTGAAATGTCCACCTGTGTGCAATCTAAGTGTCACGTGATCTGTCATTACATATACACACCTTTTTGAAAGGCTCCAGAGGCTGCAACACCTAAGCAAGAGGCACAACTAACCAAACACTTCCATGAAGACCAAGTTACTCTCCAAACAAGTCAGGGTTAGGTTATAAAAAAATATCCAAATCTTTGATGATCCCTAGGAGCACCATCAAATCTATCATAACCAAATGGAAAGAACATGGCACAAAAGCAAACCTGCCAAGAGACTGCCGCACACCAAAACTCATGGATCGGGCAAGGAGGGCATTAATCAGAGAGGCAGCACAGAGACCTAAGGTAACCCTGGAGGAGCTGCAGAGTTCCACAGCAGAGACTGGAGTATCTGTACATAGAACGACAATAAGCCGTACGCTCCATAGAGTTGGGTTTTATGGCAGAGTGGCCAGAACAAAGCCATTACTTTCAGCAAAAAACAAAATGGCACTTTTTGAGTTTGCGAAAAGGCATGTGGGAGACTCCCAAAATGTATGGAGGAAAGGTGCTCTGGTCTGATGAGACTAAAGTTGAACTTTTTGGCCATCAAAGAAAACACTATGTCTGGCACAAACCCAACACATCACATCACCCAAAGAATACCATCCCCACAGTGAAACATGGTGGTGGCAGCATCATGCTGTGGGGATGTTTTTCAGCAGTCGGGACTGGGAAACTGGTCAGAGTTGAGGGAAAGATGGATGGTGCTAAATACAGGGATATTCTTGAGCAAAACCTGTACTGCTCTGTGTGTGATTTGAGGCTGTTGTATTGTCTTATTTGTTTGCTTCACAATGAAAAAAAATATCTTCAAAGTTGTGGGCATGTTCTGTAAATTAAATGATGCAAATCCTCAAACCAGGTTGTGAGGCAACAAGACACGATAAAATGCCAAGGGGGTGAATACTTTTGCAAGGCACTGTGTGTATAATAAATATATATATATATTTATTATACACACAAAGTGCAGCTGTTAAGATAATGTAACATCAAGTTCCTTACATTTTTGGGAAGTGCTTTGTTCAATACCCTTGATTGATTTTTTTTCATTTAGAAAGAAAAAAAAATCGTTTTGTTTCACCTTAATATTAAAGTACAACAAAATATGTTGAAATCACAAAGCATTTTTAAACGTCCATAATATATCACACAAGTAATCGAGATTATGTCAGCAGATCTGAAAAAAGTCATTTCCATCTGTCCACACAACACAGTCTGGCAAGCTGTTTCTTTGAAGCAAATCGCTCTCGTTTTATGAAGTCTGGTGTTCAACTTGTTTGTCATTCAGCTTCTGGCTTATCTATATCGTTCTTACATGAGTTGCCCACTCATCCCTGGTAGGACTTCCAGAACCCAGGATATTGCCTGTCACTGCATTTATGGCTTAATAAATAACTTGGGAGGTATGGACATATGCATTTACATAATAGAGAGATGGTAATTTCGGCACAGTGTCGATTTGCTAGCTTTTCCACCCAACTTGGCATTGTCACTTTATTACAAAGTGCAGCAGTATATGTGATTAATTATAGTCCTGTCATCTCTGCTATCAAGCAGTCCTGATTTATTTTATTACACAATAGTAAATTAAAGTCTGATCTATACTTAAATGGTGGTTTCATCAAGCTGAATGCTTTGTTTGCAAGTCATTAATGAAGACTCTTTTTGTGCTTTGGTTTAAATTGGAATATAAAAAATGCAGTTTAGAAACATAAAATAGAATGTGTTCTAGTTTCCCACAAGGTTTTTCTATTTCAAGTTCTTTATCTACACATGGGCAGCTCTATGTCCTCTGCTTCCTGCCTTGCAGTGCTACACTGGCTGCGTTTGAAGTTGGCCATAGACGTTTCAGCAGGAAGCGGCCTAGATTCGAACCATGAATAAGCAGGCTGAATGTACTAAGTTAATCAATCAACTTGGGTACCACCAGCCTGCTCGATTTTCCATGCGGTTATCGCTAGCAGCTGATATAGCCGCTAGCAATAATCACCGTCTTCTCTCAGCATGGACGGCTTCCCCCACCTATTGAAAACATCTGCTCGGCGGGAGGGATTCCCCTGTGTTGATGGGGGAAACCTGTGGTTGCAGGAAATAAATTTGCTCTATGTATGGCCTGCATTACTGCACCTCATAATGGAAGTCTACTAATCAAATGGAAAACCATGAACTCCCTGCGTGGCTAATGGCCTGTTAGGCAGAATTACTGTGGCATCTAATCTACGCATCTCTACATTTAATATGGTAGCAGAAATATGGAAATTCAGACCGCTACAATTTTAAAATCACATCAAAATTGGTTTAACATAGCATTGGATTCAATGATTTAAAGTCATATCAAACCTGGAATTCTGATTCTGAATTCTGTCTCTGATTGGCCAAGGTGGAAAGGCAGGCAGATGACAACAGTTTTTCTCAGCCAGTCAGTAGGATCCTTGTATTCACTGGAATAAATACAAGTCTTCCCCTGAAGGGTGGAGAAGCACTCAGCCAAACTCTATTTAGTGCTGGCAGCAGACGATAAGTTGCCCATACTGCTGCAGGAACACAACACTACATATTGTAAAAGTGATTGTAAATGAGCACCTTGTAAAACAACACATTCAGTTTAAAATAGAAATGAAGGGCAGAACATTTTGTGTGTGTATATATGTATATATGTGTATATATATGTGTGTATATATATATATATATATATATATAACAAATACCTTTTTTTTATAAGCGATTACAATACTTCTGTTTTCATTTACATAAGAGCTGGGGGAGGTGAAGCAACAGCACACTGAGCTTCCCAGTGTGGCTGTGCAGCAGAGGCATGTCAGGACAAATCTTATCATTGGAGGAGTGTACACTGAGTTCCCAGCATCGCTAGAGAACTGACCACGGTGTGCTCCCCTGCTTAGTGTGGTCAGTTTTTAATAGGAAAGCAGAGGGACTGGCAGGAACACCAGGGATTTCACATAAAGGAAGCAATGCAAAGAGAACAGGATACTTTCCCATACAAGTACATGGAACAGGCGGCACATATCAGGAATGTGAAGTGTTGGGGTAACAAACGCTTTAATGCTATTACAGCATATTACAACACACACTGCAGCCAAAGAGTAATTGAAATAGTTAAATTGGGCCAGTTTGGCTCAAGCAAACTAAAGTCTTTGTTTAACCTGGATTTCTGCTGTAAACTAAACATTGCAATAACACAAAAAATGTGCTCCCTGAAAATACAATATACCTTCATGGTAAATTTGTACATCTGGGAAAATTTGGAAATTACCCTTGCAGTGAGACATCCCCCTGCATTGCAAGAGTTGCATGCGTTTTCTCGGGTAACAAAATAAAAAATTCCCTCATTTCCAAAGGCTTGTTCCTGTTGGTGCAACTGCTCCCCCAAAGCTGTACATCTTTTGCAGCTACTCTGATGTCATCATGTAGGACTTAATAGATTAGTTCACATTTTCAGAACAAATGAAAAGGTGAAAAAGCCCCAACACCCTCCCCCTGCCCCCACTGTACCTTCATGATTGATGAACTGTCAGTGCCCACGCAGCCGGTGTAGAAGCCTGGATATTTGAAACCTCCACTCTTCTCCCTCTTCTTTCTGCAAGGCTTCCAGGACAGATTAGAGGGTGGGGTGGGTAAAAAATAGGGATTTTTGGACCCTTGAACTGCTTAACCGGCTGCGTGGGCGCTGACAGCTCATCATACATGGAGGTAAGAACAGCGGAGAGGTGGTGGGTGTAGGGTGTTAGCGCATCTGTTCAAATATTCTAAAAAAGGTGAACTTTAGGCTTGCCATACTAGAAGACTTTCAACTGAACGTTCATACACTTGTACAAAAATTCTGGGTAAATTGGATAATGTTTTTTAAAAGAGTACTTCAAAGTTGAATTCGCTTTTAAATTCTATTTTGGGATGAATGTAATTTTCTGAACGAAAACACATTCACTGTATTACCCTGTACACATAATCGGACATTCCAACAACAAAATCCTAGGATTTTTTTCTGACGGATGTTGGCTCAAACTTGTGTTGCATACACACGGTCACACAAATCTTGTCGGAAATTCCGAATGTCAAGAACGCGGTGACGTACAACACGTATGACGAGCCGAGAAAAATGAAGTTCAATAGCCAGTGCGGCTCTTCTGCTTGATTCCGAGCATGCGTGGAACTTTTTGCGTCGGAATTGTGTATACACGATCGGAATTTACGACAACGGATTTTGTTGTGGAAAAATTTGAGATCCAGGTCTCAAATTTTGTGTGACGGAAATTCCGATGGAAAATGTCCGATGGAGCCCACACACAGTTGGAATTTCCGACAACAAGCTCCCATCGAACATTTTCCGTCGGAAAATCCGACCGTGTGTACGGGGCATTAGAAATGACTTAGAAAACATTTTACCCATTCTGCTCATTCGAATTTTCTTGACACAGTGGTAGAAAACATTCAATCATTGATTTGACCATGCCAGTGGTGGCAGCTCCATTAGGGGCGCAGGGGCGCTTCCCCCCTAATCCATGCGTCTGGCCCCTAATCTACATGCAGGGTGCCGGACGCATGGATTTCAATGGGTTTTTTTTTTTTTTTTTAAGCACATGATTAGAGCCTAATGCCTCGTACACACGATCGGAAATTCCACCAGCAAAAGTCCGATGTGAGCTGTTGGTCGGAAATTCTGACCGTGTGTATGCTCCATCGGACTTTTGCTGGTGGAATTTCCGCCAGCAAAAGAGTGAAAGCAGGATCTCTATTTTTCTGACAGGAAAAAGTTCCTATTGGAAATTTCAATCGTCTGTAGCAATTCCGACGCGCAAAAATCCTACGCATGCTCGGAAACAATTCAACGCATGCTTGGAAGCATTGAACTTCATTTTCTCCGCTCCTCGTAGTGTTGTAGGTCACCGCGTTCTTGGCGGTCGAAAGTTCAGAGAACTTTTGTGTGACCGTGTGTATGCAAGGCAAGCTTGAGTGGAATTCCATTGGAAAAACCATCCAAGGTTTTTCTGACGGAAATTCCGATCGTGTGTACAGGGCATGAGGCTATAATTGGCTTCAAAAGGGTGACCTTCGGTAGCAGAGCACTGCGCCCTGAGCCCACCCAATTGTGTGACAATAGCGAATCAATATTCCCTATTGTCTTTCTGCTTCTTATTCCGGACAACCAGGAAGCGGGTCTTAAGACCCGATTGGCCTAGAGGAGAAGCAACCGTATTGACCGTGGGGAGTGGGGTGAGACGGAAGTTTTAGAAGCAGGGGAGAAGTCGCAGAGGAGAAGAAGCAGAGATGTCCGCCAAAAAAAATGGAGAACCACCTGCCACTGGACCCTGCTAACCATTAGAAAATCAAATGAATATTTTTGAATAAAATTTTACTAGTGTATGACCAGCTTAACAGTCTTGCATTATAAGTGAGAATGCCAAGGGGCCCACTTTCAACCTGGAGCGTCTGCTGCCAGGAGAGAAAATGATAAGAAAGACTACTTTCTAATGGCGCTCTAGACCAAAATGAGCATTTAACCCCTTGAAGCACAGTGGGGCCCTACCTATTATATTTTTCTAAATTTCCCTTACCATTTAGGTAAGCCTTGTTAGTTACCAGCCCAATAGGAATAAAGCTTCTTCTTCTCTTCAAAAGGAGAACACGCTAACAAACGAATGAATACAAAAAGGAAATGCCCATAATGTATTATTCATGATTGAAAATGTTTTATTAAAAAAAAAAGTACACACTCACATAAGCCAAAAAAAGCAGTACTGCTTACAGTATATGTATGCAGGTAATATCACAGATCCAAGGGATCTGTACAGACCTAGGGGGAATAGGTTGCAGATGAGACCTAGACAGCTATACTCAAACAGGGACAGTCCCTCCAAGATAAAGAGAGAAAAAGCTGACCATACACTAGTAAATTTTCGTTTGAAAATGTTCATTTTAAGGCTATTCTTTTGATTTTTTTAAATTGTTAGTGGGGTCAAATCAATGTTAGATTTTGACCGCAATGAAGAGAAAATTTGAAGGAGCAGGATTGAAAGTGAACAAATTTCTAACCGTGAATGTGCTTTACATTCAGCAAAGTCTAATCACTCCAAAATGGAATGTTACAAGCAATTTTTTTTATATACTTTCAAATGAAATTTGTCAGGTCATCGCATACACTGATAATTTTGGTATGAATTTTTATTTTACAACCTTCTAGTGAATTGCCAGCTTTGTTTAGCAGTTGCACAATGAAGTAATTAGGTTAGAATTTATTTAAACTAGGTGCAGAATTTCCACAAAATCCAGCTTGAGGCCCGAGGTAAAACAATCATTTCCTCTTTAGTTGTAGCTTTTCGGGTGACCTGTGACAACGATCATACTGACAGATCTCTAAGGCACTTTTCACACTGGGCAGTCCCTGTTGTGATTAGCAGGGGATCTGTGAGTTGATATCCGCCGATTAAAGCATAGTGGGATGAATGAAACATCACTGTCAAATCAGTTTATGCAGAGCGGACATGGGGAGACCCTACTCTGCTCTATGGGCAGCTACCTCTGATCCGGTCCACCAAAATGGAGGACGCAGTCCTCGGCTTTTTTCTCTAGTAGACCCAATTGGACCCAGAGGTAGGCGGGTGTAAACAGACACAAGTTTGTTTACACCTGCCTGTCCATTGGGAAGCTTGAACCTTTCCATCTGATCCGCCTGAAAAAATGACAGGCAGACCTGATTGGAACTGCTGTGCGAAAGCAACCCAAGAATTGTCATAGATGTACAGATAACTCCTAGAGAGCAAAAGGTGGCGAGATATCTGATGGAGGGCAGCAAAGTCTTTAGAATAGCAGCACATGGATCTGAAAATATATAGTTGGCAGGAGGCAGGATCCATTGTTAACCACACGGCTCATTGTTTTGCTTGTGGTTCCAGAGTTGTAAACTAAAGAGTATCCTCAGAAAAAAAATTCCCAGTATACATAATAAAAAAAAAAAAAAAACAGGTTTGTATTGCTGTCTGTATCCCCATTGGGGAGATGTAACCTGTTTGTCTTGGTAAGCCAAAAAGCAGTCTAATATTCTCCTTATTTGAAGACCTAAGCCTCATACACACGATCGGACCTTCCGACGGGAAATGTTGGATGGCAGGCTGTTGGCGGTAAATCCGACCATGTGTATGCTCCATTGGACAATTGTTGTTGGATTTTCCACGGACAAATGTTGGATAGCATGTTTTAACATTTTCCACGAACAAACGTCTGTTGCCGGATTTTCCGATCGTGTGTGTAATGGATGTGATTATGAGGGTTATGGTGAAATGCCTATTTCAAATATAACCATATAGGTATAAGTGCTTATCTCTCTCTCTCAGCTATCAGCCTTAACCATATTCAGTTAGATGTCTGCCAGCTTACCCCCCCCCCCCTTCATGTGGAACAGAATTGCAAGAGTTAAGAACAAGTTAAAAGAAGATTGCTCCTGTTTTCAAGAACTGGAAACAAGACACCCTATTTAGCTATGATAGTCTGCTATTCCCTTATATAGATATAACCCAGCTAAAAGCTTATACTTTGTCACAATAATGAATATGTATATCTTGTGGTCTGCATAAGCTTGTCTTATTTGATATTTGATTTGATAACAAAATATCCAGCTTACGGTATATTAGCTGGGGTCCAGGAAGTAAAAAAAAGCAGAAGTATCAATCTACTGAACTCGTGTATGTGTCAGTAATTTGCTTCAAGTGTGCACACTTTTACATTGAAGGTTATTTGGCCAGGGGGACAGAAACAAAAGTACCGAACCAGAGGTTCTGGTTCGGTCCAAAACATGTGTACACAAGTCCGTCGGACAAAAGTCCAAAGTACAAACATGCATGCTCGGAAGCAAGGACGAGCCAGAAGCGGTCGGTCTTGTAAACTAGCGTTCGTAATGGAGAATTAACATTAGTGACGTGGCAAATTATGAAATCTCGAAATACAACGCACAATTCTCTTCTTCTTTAATGGGATAATAATGAAGCTGCTTTGCTGGTGATACTGATGGAGTTATTGCAAACAATTTTTTTTCTAGTGATTTCAAGAATATTATTAATATGCTTTTCTTTTTTTTTATTTGGCAAGTTACCACAACACCATTATCCCATCCCTTCCCGCCCGCCCACGTCATATGACGTCCTGGGCTTTGGGCTGGTATATCTGAATGATGCCTGTAGTTACAGACATCATTCAGATATTGCCGGTTTCAGCCGGCGAATGTCTACACCATAGGAATGATCATATCGGCCGTTCCGCCGCTTGATCGTTCCTATGGGAGGCGAGAGGGGACGTCCCCCCCACCTCCCGCCGCCCTCCGGTGCTTGCTCCGACTCACCCTTACGATCGGTGAGGCGGAGAGTGGATCCGCCGGCGCCGGATGTAGATCATAGAGATTTCCGGCGGACCAGATGGTCTCCGGAGTCTCTATGATCGTCGGAGGCTGGGCGCAATGTTATAACGTCATGCCCGGCCTCTCCATTCAAAAAAAACGGCACCGCTTCGGCTGGGAAGCGGCGATCGTTTTATTTCATTTTTGTATTTCAGGCTTCCCAGCCTAGTGGTGAGATATGGGGTCTTATTGACCCCATATCTCACTATTAAGAGCACCTGACATGTCATATTGCTATTACAAGTGATGTTTATATTTCTTGTAATAGGAATAAAAGTGATCAATTTTTTTTTTTTTTTTCAAAAAAGTGTCAAAATAAAAAAAAATAAAATATAATTAACAATAAAAAAAATATAAATTTTTTAAAGCACCGCTGTCCCCGTGTGCTCGCATGCAGAAGCGAACGCATACGTAAGTAAGTATGAAAACGGTGTTCAAACCATACATGTGAGGTATCGCCGCGAATGTTGGAGCAAGAGCAATAATTTTGGCCCTAGACCTCCTCTGTAACTCAAAACATGTAACCAGTAAAAAAATTTCAAGAGTCGTCTATGGGGATTTTTAAGTACCGAACATTGGCGGCATTCCACGAGCGTGTGCAATTTTGAAGCGTGACATGTTAGGTATCTATTTACTCGGCATAACTTCATCTTTCACAAAATGCAAAAACATTGGGCTAACTTTACTGTTTTGTTTTTTTTTTAAACACAAAACTGTTTTTTTCCCAAAAAAAAAGCGTTCGAAAAATTCCTGCGCAAATACTGTGTGAGATAAAAAGTTGCAAAAACCTCCATTGTATTCTCTAGGGTCTTTGCTAAAAAAAAACATATATAATGTTTGGGTGTTCTATGTAATTTTCTAGCAAAAAATGATGATTTTTACATGTAGGAGAGAAATGTCAGAATTGGCCTGGTAGGGAAGTGGTTAAGATCAAAGATACAACTATGTTGGTGTCCCTTGTCAATTTTACATTGTATTTTTTTTAAATGTAACTGTCTACTTCCAAAATGTCATTTGAAATAAAACACATAGCCAAGTATTATTCTCCACAATTTTTTTTTCTGTGCATTAAAAAAAGAAAACAAATAAAATTAGACACGCTATCTGCCAATAGAACTTAAACAAAAAGTGCATTCTATGCATCCAAAAATATAGAAAATATACCAAATCAAATCATTATTCAACCAAAAAAATAATGTCAAAGCATCTCTTCCGATTCCGCAACATGTCTGGTTGACAAACGGCTGTTCAGAAACAAACTGAAAAGCATGAAATCAAAAGCGCGAATCAACACTCTCTCAACTTCTACTAACACAAAATTAGCAGAAGGAGTCCAAAGGGTGGCGCTAAAGAGCTGAAAAACAACGTAGTACGTCACTACGTTTGTAATTGTTGGCCAACAATTGTGTGGCCGTGTGTATGCAAGAAAAGTTTGGGTCAACGCCCTTCGGACAAAATTCCACGGTTTTGTTGGCCAACAATCCGATCGTGTTTACGAGGCTTTACTTGTACTTCCAAGTCAGGGAAATATCTACAGAGACACAGACTGGTAAAAACAATACAGGCAGGTCCTAACTTTTTCCACACTATACACAACCAGGCTTTGGAATACTTTCAACTGTATGCATATCCAAAACATTATTTTTCATTTATTATTTCTGGACAGATTAGGGTAGGGTAAAACCCTGGTCAGTGTTTTTTGTTTATGTCCTGTTGGGGAGATTTACCTTCACCTCCTACAGAAGAATGAGAGAGGGACTGTTTAGGTGCTGCACACAACCACATAAATTGGACACACCACTTCTTTATAAGTTTAGAAATATACACTTTGTATAAAATAATTTCATAAAACCAATATGGTGAGAAATCCATACTGCCATTCCTAAAGTACTATTCTCTGCTAACAAAGTTACACCTCCTGATTGATTATACACTTATGGTAGGGCAATTGTGTTTAATGCAGTGGAGTATCCTCAAGTTCAACGCATTTCACGATTTAAAGCTTCATCAGGATGCCATTTACACGTAAGGATAAAAGTATGGAAGTAGCTCTGCACCTCAGTTGGAAACACCCCAGAAGTCACCACATATAGGATAAGGTACTAGACTTGCAACTAGCCAGGAAAGTGCTAACCATGTATTTCTTAGAGAAGTGGAGATCGTAATGACAACTGTTGAGACTTCACTAAACTTTGATGCTTTTTATAGTGTACCCATGGTCACTGGCATCCTTTTGGATTAAATGATCTTTGTTTCCTAATACATCAAAGTTTGTTGGAGTTTCAACAGGCATCATTAGGCTGTACTCCTAATTTGCTTTTGTTACTATCACTTCCCGTCATCGAGATGGAACAGAAAGTTATCGTAATATGCATCTAAAGTGAGGGGGCATTCTCCACTTATAGAACCAGATCAATGCCTCTATTGGAAGATTTCCCTTTTTTCTTGTTTTGGGGACAACTGTAACATTTTGTTTTTTCCGTTATTTACAGGGGTTCTTACCCTTGCTCACTCAACCCAAAGACATAATTTGGGCTATACACACAGTATACTTTACAATATAGCTTGAAAAATCACAGATATTTCATGGACTGGTATTTTATGCATTGGCAGTAGATACTTTATCAGCTGTGGTTGTTAAACATAGCAGATATTTTAGTAAACATCCATAAAACACAATAAGTTTACAGAATCTTTCAGTTTTAGTTTTCTACAGCCCAATGTGAGGTATCCTGGGGTGGAGATGTATCAAGAATAACCACACATGTCCTCAGTGGTTAAGGGCTTTGAATGTTTAGACTGTTTCATCATGTATGCTAGGTGTGTTAGCTTTAACCCAGGGTGTGTTTGTGATACACCCACCAAGGCATCCTGAGTTTCGTATGAATAAACATTTTTTTATACTCAGAGAAGACATCTCCCTGTTGAGTCCTGATTCAGGGCAGTCAGAAGGAGCTCAAGTTTTTCTACTAGGCCACTCATATTTGAATCATCATATTTAAAAAAAAAAATAAGACATTAAATATATTTAAAAAATTATATTTATCGGAGCAACCAGGTTGGCCCCATGTCTTGGTGATACCCCATTTCAAGCTACCCTTCTGAAAATGTCACTAGATTTAGTTTTACAGTCTAGCTTGGAGGACAAAATAAAAATATTTAGGTTATCAGCATATCGTTAGGTACCCGTACCCACTTCACATATTATCCAATTACAGCCTAACTCCTGTATATAATAGGTAAAAATTTAAAAATCTACTGTTATTGCTATCTGTGTCTATGTTGAGATTTCCCCCTCACTTACAGTATTTATCGGCATATAACATGCACAGGCGCACCTTTATTTTCGGAGGGAAGTTTCAGGAAAAAAACTTACATTTTAAATAAAGAACTTTGAAAATAAGCCCCGGTTCACACAGGGGCGGCACGACTTGCAGGTCGCCTCACCGACTTCCACGGCGACTTGCAAAACGACTTCTGTATAGAAGTCTCTGCAAGTCGCCCCAAGTCGCCCCCAAAGTAGTACAGGAACCTTTTTCTAAGTCGGAGCGACTTGGGTCGCTCCTATTAGAACGGTTCCATTGTACAGAACGAGAAGCGACTTGTCAGGCGGCTAGGTCACCTGACAAGTCGCCCCTGTGTGAACCGGCAGTAAGGGTCAGTGCCCATCAATGCAGTCTCACCATTGCCCATCTGCAGCCTAATCAATGCCATGAATTCAGCCTGATCAATGTCCATCTGCAGCCTCACAATTGCCCATCATTGCAGCTTGACCAATGCCCATATGCAGCCTCACCATTGCCATGAATGCAGCCTGATCAATACCTATCTGCAGCCTCAGAACGACTGCCAGATTACATACAGCGAGAATCTCCTGTTTACTCGGCAGCCTCTTTAATACAAAGTTCCATGATAGACATAACAGTGGTCCAATGCCCGCCCAGGAGATGGGACTTCCTATTACAGAGGCCGCTGAGTAAACAGGAGATTCTCCTGTATGTAATCTGACAGCTCTTGTCCCGCCCCCCCCTCCCTGTTCCCTCCTAGGCAGCCCAAATTGCAGTATCGGCGTATAACACGCACACACTATTTGCACCCAATAAATACAGTATTTTCTATTTGACAGGTATCAAACAAAACAGGCGGAGATAGGAAATCTCCACAGTGGGGATACAGACTGCTATAAAAACATATTTTTCCTTTGTAGACTTAAGCCGGCCTTAGATGGTTCGAATCACAGCAGGGACCGGCAGAGATTCAAACCATCATCATCATCAATCGACTGGCTAACAAAAAAATCACAGTGTTCTCCTGACAGGGACGGCTCCCCATGCCCCCTCGCCGGTAGAACACAATAGCACTGCGAGCGGGCTTCCCTCATCAACATTGACTGTATTGATGGAGTAAAATCGAGCGATCCATGATTGCAGCAAAGAAAACTGCATCATCTATGGCCAGCTTTACATTTTTGTGATGGGTCAACTTTGGGAAGATCAATAAAAAAAAAAGTTTCCCAACATTTTACGGGTAGCTTTATTGGCTACAAATGCTGCTGTGCAGGGGAAGTCAACCATGATATCCTCTGTATACCTCTAGGTTATTATAAAACATTTTATACTATATAAATATATTCTTTAATCAGACATCAGTAAATCTGTCAGAATATTTTGGGCTGTGGGAGAAAATGGATGCACCTGGACAAATTCCAGAAAAACAAGGAGGGGAGTGAGAAAGTGGAGGCTATGTACGTCATACAGCTATAATACCTGATAGGGAGAAAACTAGCACTCCCAGTGCTACACCATGAGTAGTAACCTTTTACAGAAAGCCTGTACTAAGAGAAATATATAAAGGCTGCCATGGCTGATTTCCTTATGAAAATACTAGTTGGCTGGCTGTCTAGAACTTCAACTTTGACACACAGACTTGGAATAAGCTAAACAAAATGCCAAACACCCCAATTTATAATTGGCGTTAGAGCACACTTACCAGCTTGCCAGAAAAGAAACGCTAACAATTTGATTAAAAGCAGAGGTTTTAGGTGCACATTTGCAAATTCATGTGGTAGCCGCACTGCCTCGTCAAGAACTCTCTGTATAGTGCGACCCTAACTCTAGCTTATGAGAGACGTCATGTTGGAGCACATATAGTAATGGATATAATAAAGGCAGGTGTTTCTAGAAGGAGCCCATTTCTCAAAGGCCCAGGGACACACCAGAGGCCCAGAAAATGACCTGACCCGGAAGAGAAAGGCAAATAATTAGGCAAAGGCATATAATTACATTGGTCAGAGCCCCATTTCTGTAAATTAATTTCAGTAACTCAGAAACTAATAGGTAGAACCAGATGCATGCATTTTGTTACCCAACAGGGTTGGATGTCAACGCAGGACCTTTCCACTCTTTCACAGCCTTCCTTGAGCCCGTGGTCTGCCTTTCAATTGTCACACTTTTTAAGGTCTATAGCAAATGCGGAATTATATGCAAGGCCACTGACACCCTTTGAGCGTTTATGTGCAGAGGGGGAACATGTACCACACATGTTGTAACTTTTGTATAAACCGATTATTCAGCCTCCAGAAGGCCAAATTCCTGCGTATATACCAGGCTGGGAAGAGGACCTTCAGATCTTTTTCACAAGATCACAAATTAACAGGATTATTCTATTGGCTCATTAATCCTCTATAGCAAGCCGCTTTCAAGAACAGGGTTATAAGCTATTGGTTAGGTGGTATAGGGTTCCTGTTTTAATGAACAAATTCTACCCGCAAATTTCTAAGTTCTGCTGGTGATGTAATAAAGAGACTGGGACGTTACTACACATTTTTTGGCTGTGTCCTTTAATTACAGCATTCTGGAAGGATGTGGGGAAGGTGATTAAAAAATTGACATTTGTTGACCATGGTTCGTACTCTTTGGGCTATTTCTTGCATTTAAATGAACAACCCCTTCACCACTATAGAAAGACGCTGTTAGCGCAAATGCTCAATGCTGCCCAGGCTTTTATTCCAGACATGTGGAAGTCCACGGCTACACCTTCTCTGAAACACTGGTTCTCTAGGATAGAGGAAATTAGGACAATGGAATTTTTGACAGCGTCTCTCTATGGTAGAGAGGAGGAGTGTAGGGATACCTGGCGACCATGGATGACCTTTTCGGGTACCCCTCAATATGTTGATTGCATTTCTGTCTAGGTTGGGAGGGTGGATTTATAAGGATGAGCTGGGCCCTGATGGGGGAACTCCGGGGGGGGGGGGGGGGGGAGCAGTGAAGGTTCTGAGTTTGAGTTAGTTATAGTTAATTTTCTTTTCTCTCCATTTTTTAGTAGATTTTGTCTCCGGCCCCCCATTGAGGGTCAGGAGAAAAGGTTTCTCATCTTAAAGTAGTTAAGTTAAGCTATAAGTGATATAGGTTAACAATTGCAGTAATTGATGCATATCGACATATTTTGGAGGTTACTATTTGACTCGAAGTGACTTTGCATTAGGGTGGCATATTAATTTATAAATTTAATAAGTGTCAATGTTGGCCTTATAGATGTATATGCTTAGCAAAGTTGGTTTTGTAATAGGTTTATTTCTTTGTTTGTCTTTTTTTTTCTACATGATTGCTTATATTTGGAAAAATCTTTAAATAAAGAAAAGAAACTACTGAAGGCAATAGATCAACATCACAGCCAGGTAAATGTTACTTTTAAAAGCAGAAGCCAGCAATGGTAGCCTCCATGGATTCTCATTATTGATCTCCTTTAAAGTCCCATTATAGCAAGACATATCGTATTCTCTTAACTATATGGGGTTACTAACTCTAATGATTGTATTTAGTATATACATTATTCCTCTACATTTACATGTAGGCCAAACCACCCTGCAATAGTGGTTGCAAGGTTAGGATAAACCATACAAAAATGCAAGGGGTGCTTGCAACGGTTAGCTTTAATACATAAGGTTTAAATCTTTTTTTTTTTCCAAAAGGGAAGGAAAAAAATTTGATGTAACTGTTTAAAAAGGGTTAGATCCCATTCACCCTAGGTGGAGTTACCTGCATTTTTTTTTCATGGAAAACCCCAGGTAACTGCACTGACACACAATGAAGACAATAGTATTCTGTGTGTTCTGTTCAGACCAGAACACATTGTGGTTGATAAAGGCAAATAGATTGTGCACTTTGCAAGTGTAGTTGCACTCAATTTCCTTAGTAAATGTAATGTGGTAAAGCTTCACTTTGTAAAGAATATCCATTTAGGTGCCAGGAAAAAAAAGAAAGCATTTTTGCTTGCACATGATTGGATGATGGAAATCAGCAGAGCTTCACCACATTCACTAAGCTCTGGGTAAAATGAGTGGAACTGCACAAACTACAGTGGAACCTCAGATTACAAGCATAATCCGTTCTAGGAGTATGCTCGTAATCCAAAGTACTCGCATATCAAAGCAAGTTTTCCCATTTATGTCAATGAAAACGAAAATAATTAGTTCCGCATTGACTTCAATGGGATGCAATACCGCATGCGGCCAGAGGTGGGGGGGCGCCGGAGAGCCTCAGAAGCGGCCGAAAAGGCCCGAGCACACTTCGGCTGACCTCGACAAACCTCGAGCTTTTCCGAGGTTTGCCAAGGTCAGCCAAACTGTCCTCAGGCCTTTCCGTGCATTTCCGAACGGCAACGATCGGGGTCGTTCGGCTTGGGCGCCCCCCACCCCAGGCCAAAAGCGGTACTTCACACCGCTTTGGCCTGAATCCTGCTCGTTTTGTGAGACAACACTCGCAAACCGAGTTAGGATTTTCAGAAATACAGGGCTCATATTGCAAAACGCTCATTAACCGCGTTACTCGCAATCCGAGGTTCCACTGTATTTGCCTTTAGTAAACCAACCCCAGTGTTTTACTGCGTTCCAGAGTGGTGTAATATTATGCAAGATGCTTGCATAATATTGCACTGCTCTGTATGGTCCTGCATGTCACTGCACAGATACGCAGCACACCACACTGCTGTACAGTGACATTAAGTGTTTGTACACTTCATATAAAATTGGAACCAAAATTTTAAAAAAAGGGAGTAGAATGTTGCAGTAAAACGCGCGCCACACAGCTCAGTGCGGGCAGCAGTGGTTTGGACTGCAGAGCAGTGTGGTCGGGCCTTAGGCTACATTCACACAGGCAGCTGGGGGCGGATAGTTTGCTGCGTTCTGAGGAGGCTAAACACCACTTCTGGACACAGATGTACTTTGTGCTATGGCCACATACAAACTGGCCGATTAGCTGAGGTGGGGAACTCTGCAGAAACACTAACCCTGGATGTATACTGCCTGTATCAAGGGTTGGATAGTAGTTCTGTTTGCATGTAACCTCGAAGGAGAGCAGATATATGCGATCAGTGGCATTGTCGGCCATTCATTTGTGTGGAGTTCAAGCACAAGGGTCTGACCATTGGGAGTACAGGCAGGCCATGCTCCAAGCTGGGAAGGATGCATTTCTATGCCTAGCATTGGCAGTTTGAAATATGAGAGCAGGCTGACTGTCCATTAAGGCTGGCTTCACACTTTCTGCTATGGGGCAATGCGTTAATGTGTGTTTTGCATACATTATTGTGCATTGCATTAAGGGCATTAAGGCAACCCATTTAAATGGATTGGCAATGCAGAAAAATATGCAAAAAAAAAAAGGGGCATGCAGTTTTTTTTTGGCAATGCAACACACCACAATGCTTGGCACAGTGTTCTGTGTGGTGATATGCTGCAATAAATGCATGCCACTGTGTGCTGTGTTGTGGTAGGCTGCAATAAATGTGCGTTGGAGCTGCATTGCCTTAATACGTTAGGAAGGCATTCAAAAGCAATGGCACTGCAAACGCACATTATCACAGCAGAAAAATGTGAACTAAAAACTACATGTCCAATGCAATGCAATTGGGGCAAAAGCAGAAAGTTGTGTAGGGCCATTTCACACTGAGGCGCTTTGCAGGCGCTAAAGTGCTAAAAATAGCGCCTGCAAAACGCCCTGAAAGAGCCGCTCAATGCACTCCAATGTGAAAGCCCTTAGGGCTTTCACACTGGAGCAGTGCACTTGCAGGGCGGTCTAAAAAGTCCTGCAAGCCGCATCTTTGGGGCGATGTAGGAGCGGTGTATTTACTGCTCCTAAAGCACCCCTTCCCATTGAAAACAATGGGGCAGCGCTCCAAACCCGGCGCTTTGCACGCGGTTTTAACCCTTTTTCCGCTGCTAGTGGGGGTTAAAGCTGCCCCACTAGCGTCCGAAGAGCACCGCTAAAATGACGGTAAAGCGCCACTAAATATAGCGCCGCTTTACTGCCAGCGCCCGCAACGCTTCAGTGTGAAAGTAGCCTTAATGCTGGTAACAGAATGCATCGTATGTAGGTAGTTTTTGATTCTGCTCATAGTTCCACTTTAAACTGATATAGAATGTTTGCTTGTTTAAGTGTAACAGAACATTGCAGATTCCATGTACCTTCTAAATTTCTACTTTACGCTGGCAATAAATATAGGACATAATAAATACCTTTTGCATGGAAATCACAGCATAGGAATATAGGTGTTGACTTTAATTGTATTTAGGACAACAGTAGCACCCATCTTACATATGCCGTGATTCATTGATAAACCTTCCCTGCCTGCTACAACCCATCCACACATCCAAGAGGCTTGAGCAATAAAATCACAGGCCCTTTACTGTAGAGTTAATAGGTAGTCAGAGAGTTACACCTGGGTGGAGTCACTCACTCCCATTCTAAGCCACCTCCAGCTTCTTCAAAAAACCTGTTGAGCAAATTCTCTCTTTTTTTTTTTTCTCTAAAGGAAATAGTTCACTGGCTGCCTGGAACAGGTTTGACTGTGCCTTCTGACGTTTGGCTCAGTCTTTAGATGGTTGTTAAACACCCTGAAAAAAAAATAGCCTGGAAAAACTGGTCATGTCAGGTGAGGGTTGCATTCCTTTGTGATTGTATAGGTATGGCTTGGTAGCAGATAGTTGGATATATAAAGGAGTGTCCTTGTTGTTGTCAAGCTCAGAAAAGCTCATTCTGCAGCAGAGCAGCTTGGCACACAGGTGAGTAATAGAAGCTTAGCTAAGACTGAATCCTTATGACCTTGACAACTTATGTGACTTATGCAGGTGCTGTTCCCTCTTTCAGCACCACAAATAATGCATGCTTTCCAATTTCTCTGGATAACCCTCTGCACAGACTTATGGGTGAAGCCCAGGTAGTGTCTTCACAGGCTTTGGGCACTCCATGCACAGGCTTGTGGGTGAAGCCAGGTAGTATCTGCCCAGGCTGTGGGTACTCAATGCACAGGTTTGTGGGTGAAGTCAGGGTACTCTCTTGCACAGGCTTGTGTGTGAAGCCTGAGTACTCTTTGCATAGACCTATGGGTAAAGCTGGTACCCTCTGCACAAGCTTGCTTTTTTTTTTTTTCACATGCTCATGGGTGAAGCCTGGGTACTCTCTGTGTTTGGAAAACCTGGGTTGTCAAATGTTGACTTTCCTTATAAAAATGGTCAGCCAGCAGACATCTACCTGGTCCCATTGACAGAGAAAAGTGACAACTTGATTGAAAAAAAGTCATATGAGGCAACTGTCATCTCATATCTATGTGCTACTTTGTAAGTACATTGAGATTTTTTTATTTTATTATTTTCTCTGGCATAAAGACTGACACCTGTGAGGCTTGCTGCTCATAACAGTGTAACAGAAGGGTGCACACCAATGACTGAAATTAAGGTTGGACTTTTTAAACCTGTTTTAATCAAAAGCCACATTTGGGTTCATGACTTCACACCTTGTTCTGCATATCCTCTAAACATTGGTGTGCATGGATTGATTATTACAGTGCCTGTTTAATTTAATTTATTGGCAGTTTTATATGCTTTTTGACTTCTGTAAAGAATGTGCCATCTTGTAGCCAATACCACATGCTATATACTTGGTATACCTCCAATTGAGATTTGGGCGTTACTAGAAATTCAGTGACACCCCATCTACTTTCTTTGTACTAAAGAAGCACGCAAAAATTCCTGTGGGTATTTATCCAAAGTGGTACTTTAAGATAGGATCTGGTAAATCCTGCTGAGTCAAGCGATCTGCTGAGTAGTTTTTAGGGACCACTTACAGGTCATGTTTTGCAGATTTTTTAGTAGAAACAAGTGTATTAAAAATGGTGATTTTGTGAAGAGCGCTGTAAGATATACAAGTCATAGCATGACTTGTAATGAAATGCTAATGAAGAAACAGTCATCAAGGAGTTGCCTATTATTGCTAGGGAAGTAAATATTTTACAGTGTTTTACAATGTTTGCTGACTGATACTGTTTTCATGTTTTCCTGATTTTTAGGTAGAAGCAGAGATAGATAGAATCATTCACATTAAAATGTTATTACACCTATAGCAGAAATTGATAAACATACAATAGTGGTCCTCCAGGACTAGGTTGAGGATTTGATTTCTTTGTTGGTGGCTTTCTGAATATCAGAACAGCGGCTGCATCTGGTTGGATGCAGTTGCTGTTTGGCTGAAAAATTTCCAGGTTCCCTCACGAAAAGTTAATTGAACAATTGACTTATGTTGAAAGGCGTAGCGTAGGGCCAGTAAGGCCACATGGAGCAAATTTTACCAAGTGCATCAGAAACTGGAAGACATTAGCTTAGTGTATGGCCAGCTTTGTCTCTACTATTCAAGATGTGGCAGACTATTACTATTGCTGATAACATCTGATTTGACCTGACAGTGACCAATCCAGGGTGCAGCTATTACGAATACTCAGCCAATGTGTGCCAACACACATAGCCAATAAACAATAAGCTTCTAATTTTATTAAAAGTAATGTATCACTTTTCGTGAGAAGACATTTTATGATTCTGCTTTTATTTGCTGTGCATTGGCCTACACCTCCAAAAGGGCCCATTAAAACAATTGCATTGCAGTAATGCATTGTTACAAAAAGGCATGCATGCAAGGCACCTGACCAGAGTAGTTATTTTCAAGAGGTAGTATATTGATTCTAGCAAATGACAAATGACTTGAAAGGGCAGGAGTCAGGGGCTTACACATCTACAGGACATATTGCTGCACTTAAAAGGCAAGGTGGCCGACAGGTTATCACAAGCAATGTCTAGTACGATTCAATTACTTCCAAGTACAATCCAATAGTGGTAGAGTTGAGAAAATAATGGATTGCGCTGATCTGATATGCGCAGTCTCGATAAGTGTTTAAAGCCAGTCTGTCACTTGTCAAGCAGATTAGAGTTCTCTAGATGAACTTCTGCATCAATTCACTTTTCTATCCACAGAAATTAGCAGTGGAAAATAGGCTTATTTTGCCACCTGCCACATGGTAAGCAACTGCAAAGCTCCTAGCAATGCAAATAACTATGAAACATGGCTCCACACAGGGTAAATGAGATATTGCACCATGCCATCAAATTCCAACATGCACAGACATGGTGGAAACATTTTATTTTATGTAATTAGTAAACTACTTTATTACCAAGTACACTTTTGTTGGGTCTTTAGTAGCAGTGAAAGCCTGGTCCACGGAAAGATCACAGTATTCAAATATTTAACAGGGCCTATATACTTTTACAATGTACTCTATGGCATTTAGCGATAAGGAAGTAGCTATACCAATGACATCTATACAATCAATGGGGTGTGTAATTTTTTTTTTGTATTATTCCTATCACAAGTTTCAAAGGTTCCCAAAGTGGTCTCACATCTACAAGTGTATTATTTATATAAACTCCATTAAGCCACTGAATAAATTTAAATATGTACTGAGGCTGCCATTGGTTTTCCTGCCTTCGGAAAATACTACTTGCCTAGCTGTCATGATGATACAGTGATTAAACATCTCAGATTGACTTTAGCAGCGTCCGTTGCCACAGTAGAAAGGCTCTGCCATTCCGCTAAACATTTTATTACGGGAAATAAAATGATAAAATCCAAGAGAGGGATCCCTTGTGATGGTCATGGCAGATAGACAGACCTGGGAACTCTGTTATGTATATTTTGTCATTGGAGTTCCCAAGACAAAATAAACTGATATCAGCAGCCATCTAAAAACAGCAATGTCTTGTTTTGGGTGCATGGACTAAATTTATCTGCACCTTGGCAAGAAGCGTCACAAAATGTGCATTGTGGAAAAAATCAGGCTGGTTTGGCCACCTCTGAAATAGCTTCTCTGGTATTAAATTCAAGTGGGCTGATCTATGGAAAGTGTGGCCAAGGAGCAAATTCAGAGCCAGTACCAATGAAAAGAAATCAAGTTCCTTGCTTAGCTTTTCCCCCCCAAAAAATTGAAAACATGAGTGGGTGCTGGAGGTGGTCATCTCCTCTCTTCTGTTCATTATGTAGTATCTATATAATATAGGTAGCATAGCTAGTTGGGTTCACTTGAGTGTCTTACATAGGTTCTATCAGTCCCATGAACTGTGCTATTCATGTACATCAGTCATCAAAGAGGTGAGCTGGAAACCATTTCGTGAAATCCCCAGCAGGGTTTTAAGCAATGCAATGTACATAAGTTAATTTACTTTGGCACAGACTCTGGGAAGAAGTAGAGGAGGCAGAGCTGCAACTAGTAGAGTGCATTCCCAAGAATAAGCAAGTGTAAAAAGAGTATTTTACAGGAAGTGGACAGAGCTTGGAATCAAGTTATTATTATTATTTAAGGTACTTATATAGCGCCGTCAATTTACGCAGCGCTTTACATATACATTATACATTCACATCGGTCCCTACCCTCAAGGAGCTTACAATCTAAGGTCCCTAACTCACATTCATACATACTAGGGCCAATTTACCGACCAGCATGTCTTTGGAGTTGCAGGGCTTGTGGCAGGTGGGGTTCAGTTTACCAGCATCTGCCAGAAAACAAAAACTGAAGCATACGTTTTGGGTGGACATGTCCTTTAGGCATTTTACTGATTCCTTTAACTTATTCTTCCCTACCAAACTGGTGTGAAAATATAAAAATTTACAAGAGTTTGACAGATCTATGTGAAATCCAAGTCCAGTGGCTGCACTGCAGTCTAACGAGTATAAATGCACATGCCTATAATGACAAAAAAAAAAAATGTACTGCTTTAGGGTTTTTGTTTCCCTCTTAACGTCAACAAGCTGGGGATTTTATTTAAATGGGAGATTTATTTCCTGATCGTTGACATTAATGGCTTCCTTGTCCCCAAGAGGCACAGCTATGGTAACCCAAACATTAAGTGACCCATAACATTAACTTTATGATTGTTTCTTAGATCTCCTTTGGATTGCAGAGCGATAAATACCCTGCCAGGGTTTGAGGCTGGCACAGGGATGGGTTCACTGCTGGAGTCCTGGAGAGACAAGAAGCAGTTTTGGGATTGTGATTCAGCATGAAATCCAACTAAAAATTGGAAATTTTGAGTTAAATAACCCTGGAATTTGTTAGCAGTCACATATGTCTTACTTTAAATGTTATCCCAGAATTTACAAATGTCAGTCTACCAAAAAAAGGATTTCATTTTTGAATGGGTATTGGCAGTTTCAATGACTAAAATTCTTATACAGTGGAACCTTGGATTACGAGCATAATACGTTCCAGGAGAATGCTTGTAATCCAAAGCACTCGCATATCAAAGCGAGTTTCCCCATAGAAGTCAATGGAAACAAAGATAATTTGTTCCGCATTGACTTCTATTACATACAATACCGCATGTGGCCAGAGGTGGGGGGGCACTGGAGAGCCTCGGAAATACTCAGGGACAGCTCAGAAAGCCTCAGAAAGACACGGAAACACTCCAGAACGGAGTATTTACGAGTCATTCCGAGTATTTCCGAACGCCTCCGAACCGCTCTGAGTGTCCCCGGTGCCCCTCGCACCTCTGGCCAAATGCGATACTGCACCGCCCATTAGCTTGAATTCTGCTCGTTTTGCGAGACAACGCTTGCAAACCGAGTCAGAATTGAAAAAAAAAAAGTTGCTCGTCTTTCAAAACGCTTGTTAAAGAGGAAGTAAAGGCAGGAAAAAAAAAAAAAAACACACACTCTGTAAGGCAAAGGCATAATGAGCTAGTATGCATATCATACTAGCCCATTATGAATAACTTACCTGAGATGGAAGCCCCCGAAGTGACCCTGGTTCTTCTCCTTCATCGCCGCCATCTATCCCAGAGTGACTTCCGGGTATCGCGTCTCTGGCGCTGTGACTGGCCGGAGCCGTGATGACGTCACTCCCGCGCATGCGCGAGGGAGCAGCCACTAACGGCTTGATCGCCGTTAGCAGCGGGATGCTCGGTGCGCCTGCGCGCCGCTGTCTACGGCGCATGCGCCATAGACATCGGTGCCAGTCTTTTGCAAATATCTCCTAAACCGGTGAGGTTTAGGAGATATTTGTTGCACCTACAGGTAAGCCTTAATCTAGGCTTACCTGTAGGTAAAAGTGGTCCCAGAGGGTTTATGACCACTTTAACCGCATTACTCGTAAACCAAGGTTCCACTGTACCACTTAGAACAGATATCTGCACTGGAGATCAATTCCTTGGCCTATACATGGGAGAAGCCAGGTCTACTTTAGCCTGTTGGATCACTATTTAAGAGTGCAGCAGTAAAAATGAGACTCCCTTTGGTATAGAAGAAGTGGCAACAGTTCTAAAACATTAGAGTGCAGATCCCCTGACGTCTCAGGTATTGTAGTTGAGGCAGTCCTCTGACATTCACCCATAACCTAAATTCCAGGTTTAGAGGCTTAGGTCTTTTAGAGGGTTGAAACAGGACTTTTCTGTCTTCGTTGTCTAAGGTGTAATTAAATCAGTGTTTATTACTAACATGATCTGTTCTGTCTTAGGTGTGTCTGGGATCTGAATGCTGCTCGTCCACATTACACATTGGGAGGAGGCCGTACCCGCCCTGAGTCTCCTGGAACTTGTACTCACACTTCACTGTCTGCCTGGCTCAGTGGTTCTTAACAGTTCAACAGTTCTCTATCGAAATTGTGAAATGTTTAGGACCACTTGATCAGGAAGGCAAACTCTTCAGTACGTGGAAACCATGCAATGCCTCCTCCGCGACAGAGTGCCACCAGGATTAATGTTTTTCACCAGGGACTGACAGATTCAGAATTGTTAATCTAAAAATGTAAAACAATGTCAAATAAAGTGTCTATTTTTTTGTGTAGGTATAAGTTCATGTATAGGTATTTTTATATACTGGCCACATAACACAACATTAACATTCAGAAATAAACATTCCTGCACACACTCAGACAACTGTGGGAGAATGAAAAAAAAAAGTATGTATGTTTGTGTACACACACTACAATGTGAGGTCCTAAAGTCGGCTATACAATCTCAGTGTACACTCTCTATACAATTTCCTTTTAGATTTACTAAAACTATGTAATAGGACAAAACACCTATTCAATTTATATCAAACTAGTCAGGTCCTTGCACTACACAGTTGATGGTAGATCTAAAGAGGACTGTACAATCAGATTGTAAACATTTTAAGGGTATAAGATTTAAAGCTACATGGTTCCGTTTCTTTCCATTTAGCCAGCTGGCTGAACGAAAAAGACGGAACCAATTCCCGCACCCACACACACATTCATTGTGGATGCCGGAATCTTCCCCACTGTGTCATTTTACTCTGACAGCAGGACATCGCCTGTTGCCAAGAGTACACAGATCAGCGCTGCAGCAGATCGACTTCTCAAGAACAGGAACAACCTGTACATGGATCAAAATTTGGCCAGTTTAGTGGTTTTCGATCCATATAAAAGCTATCCTAAGGCTTGCCTTGCATGGCTGGAATTTTGTGCAATTGCTGCTGAATTGGCCGCAATTCAAATCATTGTTGGCCCTGCAAGCACCACACAGCTCAACAAAAGTCCTTTTTTCAAAATCGACTAAGGTGGGCGGGTGCTGCATCTGCCATCAGTGGAGATTCCTCCATTCAGGCTGTTTAGCATGGATGAGGGAACCAAGTGATTTTCTGTCATTCAGCTCGTGAGCTGAAAGAGAAAATCAAACGGTGTATGGCTGGCTTATAACATAGTGGAGGGCAGAGCACAGAACTTTTTCCCCAGAGTGTAAGGGTCCCGGCTGCAGGTTAGCTGTTGTTCAAAGTTTTAGTGCTTGTGTTCATGGGCCTTTGTTCTCATCAGACACAAGTCAATAGGAATGCAACACCAGCTTGAAGCAGGTCAGAATGAGGTCAACAGCAGGTCAAATACACCTGTCAAAGAATTCTGCACAAACCCAAAAGCATCTCAATCTGATGGTAAACTGGTATCATTGACACAAGGCCAAAGCCAATTGACACAGGCCTTTAATTGGTTCTATTTAAGGTGTTCAGCAGTTTGGTAGGTTAAAAATATAGGTCTACCTTTTAGTTAGATCGGTAAGATCAGTTAGAAGGATCCTATGAACGATCACAAACTAAATATTGAAATCAAATGTTCCATATTTAACAAGCTTTTAATATTTTTTTTTTAATGTAAACACATGACTGCATATTAAAGTGAAGAGAACTACTGCAAGTAGGTAGTCATACTGCACCAGACTGGAGAGCAAATATCATAATCTGCTGTTCCACTTCTGTATCCTCCTAGCTTTTGGATTAGGACTATTAAATGTATACTTTTTATTTACAGCTCCTATAGTGGTTGTATTTTTTGTAACTGTAGAAATAAAATCAATTTCAATATCCTGGTTGCACTTTGTTTTATTATATTGGTAATTAATACTAATAATACTCATTTGATATATAATAAAAGTTTATTCTGTTTTGTGTTTATAAATGAAGCCCTCTTGAGCCCCTCGGGAAAGAGAGCCCTGACTGATGGGGGCATGGCCAGGGAGGAGTTACAGTAATTATTGGCTCACTTGGGATTGGTACAGGAGGGGACAGGGGCTGGAGTTTGGCACTCCAGGGAATTCTGGGCCTTTTCGAACGGAAGCATGGAAGAGCTGCCCACCCTCCCGCCCTATTTCTGATGATATGTCACAGCATGCTGCGGTTTTGGTGACCTTGCCAGCAAATATGGAAGATTTGTTATGTCCTGATGGTAATTGGGAGATAGACGGCCGGTCCGGCACTTATGGTAAGGACAGGCCCCTCCTTCATCTCCCTTTTACATTTGGATTTTAGTGCTCACAGTGCAACTGTGACTGGCACGGTTTAAATATTTAATGGTATGTTTTGAGTTAATAAAAGCTGTGGCCTTGCCCTTTCCAACGTTAATGGTTGTATGTGGTTTTTATTGGATGGGAAAAAGGGGTAAGGTTTTATAAGTGGTCATGGTAAGTTATGGTATGGGACCTGGGCTTATTGCACCTCAGCAGTCATGCTTACAAGAGAGAAGGAAATACAACTTTAATGAGGTTCAATATAAATGGTTGCATAATTGCAGATGCATAAACATCTGGAATATGATACATACATACACATTCAAAGTGCAATATCACTGCTTCTATAATAACTACAGTAGAGGAAGAGAAGTACCATCATTCAGCTGAAGATATTTAGGGACAGTATATAGAATCTCGCAATAGGAATTATAACAATGACAACTAAATAAAAGCAGCAACAAAACATTTTCTAGTAGTTATAAACTTAACCACTTAAGGACCGGGCCTCTTTTTGAGAGTTGTTGTTTACAAGTTAAAAACAGTTTTTTTTTGCTAGAAAATTACTTAGAACCCCTAAACATTATATATTTTTTTCTAACACCCTAGAGAATAAAATGGCGGTCGTTGCAATACTTTCTGTCACACCGTATTTGCGCAGCGGTCCTACAAGCGCACTTTTTTTGGAAAAAATACACTTTTTTGAATTAATAAATAAGACAACAGTAAAGTTAGCCCAATTTTTTTATATCGTGAAAGATGAGGTTATCCTGAGTAAATTGATACCCAACATATCACGCTTCAAAATTGCACCCGCTCGTGGAATGGCGACAAACTTTTACCCTTAAAAATCTCCATAGACGACGTTTAAAAAAATCTACAGGTTGCATGTTTTGAGTTACAGAGAAGGTCTAGGGCTAGAATTATTGCTCTCACTCTGCTGATCGCAGCGATACCTCACATGTGTGGTTTGAGCACCGTTTTCATATGCGGGCGCTACTCACATATGCGTTTGCTTATGTGACTTATTTACACTAAAATGCAATAAAAAAAAATGTTGTCATTTAAAATTTTTTTTTTTCAAAATTGACCCTTTAAGAGCTATGGGTGGAAGTGATGTTTTAATGTCCCTTCCGCCCTGCAATGGTATGGAGACGGGTGGGGGCCATCTTCCCCTCACTCGTCTCCATACTCAACACCGAGAAGGATCCAATCACCTCCGCCGCTGCCGACAGCTCCGGTAAGTGGCAGGGGGCACCGGAGAGTGGGGGGAGGGGGGGGGCCTCTCCAGCTAGCTGCTGCCATAAAAATTATATTCCTCTTCAAAGATAGGACGTATATCGGCGTGCGGCGGTCCGACTCCGGAATTGGTAAAATGGACTAATAAATCTGATCTCCAGCTTTTAGTGAAGTTTAAATAGTTCCTTTGGACCAACTGGTCCACAAACCATTACCTTCACCAACAGGCACAGCGACTGGGAGCGATGTATAAACTGCATGCAGCCTCAGCTACATACAGTATACAGCACTGTGTTCCGCCGCAAGATGAATACTTCCCATCCTGTTCCTGGAACAAAATCGAGTATGGCTCAGCCATTCACAGGGAGTTTTGTACCCTATGAAGGATGTGGTTCTGTAGTTCTCAGGGATTGCTGAGAACAATGTAACTGATATCAGCCAGCATAGGCAGAGAGCACAGGTAGGTTTTTAGTGCACAAGACTTCTGTCAAAATCAGCAAATATTCTTTCTAATGCCCTGTACACACAATCAGACATTCCGACAACAAAATCCATGGATTTTTTCCGATGGATGTTGGCTCAAACTTCTCTTGCATACACACGGTCACACAAAGTTGGTCCGAAATTCTGAACATCAAGAACGCGGTGACGTACAACACATACGACGAGCCGAGAAAAATGAAGTTCAATAGCCAGTGCTGCTCTTCTGCTTAATTCCGAGCATGCGTGGAACTTTGTGTGTCGCAATTGTGTACACACGATCAGAATTTCCGACAACGGATTTTGTTGTCGGAAAATTTAAGATCCAGCCCCCAAACTTTGTGTGTCGGAAATTCCGATGTAAAAAGTCCGATGGAGCCTACACACGGTCGGAATTTCCGGCAACAAGCTCCGATCGCACATTTTCTGTTGGAAAGTCCGATCGTGTGTACAGGGCATTAGCGTATCAAACAGATATAACAAAATGATTTCATTGGTGTATTTACAGAACAAATAAAAGAAGTTAATGGTTAGAATATATATAGGCTTTAAAATAAAGCCAGGACGAAGTTGTAATGACGAAACGCATCAGGATATGACTGCACCGCAACCGGAAGTGACACAACACGTAGCATCGGAAGTGACATTCTGGTGGACGTTATACAGTCGGGGAAGACACGGATTATTAGATGCTGGGTCTGCCGTGACCATGATATGCGAGTTTTACATCACTTCATTACATGTGATTATCGAATGTGTTACAAGTGAGTGCAATAATTGAAGGTTTTTATGATTTTATCAATAAATGTTATCATAACGGTATTGCACTATTGGAGTGTTCTTTTTTTGTTTTATACATATGGGAGATCTGTAAATCACTTATTGAAGATCAGTGCTGGAGTATCCACAACCCTGTGGGGTACATTGCCTTTGAGCCAAGCATGAGAGTGCGAGGCATTAAATGTCGGTGAGTGCATACCCTATGGGGAATTGGTGACACGTTTTGCACGCAGTGTGGTGTGGAGACTACTTATCAACATCAGTGATTTATTACGGACTATCCCGTGTACATACCCATACGTGGATATGTTCATTGTGGATTTTATTTGAATTTCTGCACTTATTTTTTCACTGGGTGCTAATGTCACTTTAGTCTATGATCTATGAGTGTTCAAATTTGCTGCAGCTACAAAGCAAAGCGTTGTGCGCGACCCCCCCCTCCGGTTGCATGTTATGTTTTAAGTGGGCGGTCGAGGGGCAGTAAATCCATAGCTCAACTGCCTATTTTTACCACCTGTTTAAATGAGGCCTAACTGAGCAACTGATAGCAGTAAAACCTGACAAGGGGTTCTAACCCTTCTGCATTCTACTGAAAATTATATATATATATATATATATATAAAAGTTTTGGGTATACGTCCCCTTTACTTCCCCTTTTGACTGGAGTGTATTTTTACTTTATGTTCCAACAAAAAAAAATTCAAACCCTCTAAACCATTGCAGGTCAATGTAATCACAATTTTGTTTTGAGCACAAACCTTGTTGTCTTTGTTAAGAAAAGGTGAGACGATGGAGATTAATTCTCTCCACCTTGCAAGTTTTACGAACAATTTACAGAAAATCCTATTTATGTAAGTGATTGTTTAAACACTGTATATATCACAGAATATTATCTTTGGTAGCTGGTTGTAACGAGCGCTGTTGTACACTGTCAATGCCAAACACGCCATCAATCAAAGTCATCAGTAAAGGGGTTCAATTACATTTTCTACTGAGCACCACATCATTTGTGCAGTCCCGTGTGGACAACTTTGTCTGGCCATTTTTCACACAAGCGGTGAACACATATGTCACTGCCTGTCACTAGACTCGTATATTAAGCGGTTCTTTACCTATAAAAATGAAGACTTTTGCAGGGTGATCTTCAGCCCTTGACACATCACGGTCGTTTGTGATACTAAAACTCTGGCCCTTGATATATTGTATTCTGAGGAACAAATCCGAACCAATGAATGAGGCTCTGAGGAGCCGTAAAGAAACCCCCTTGTGCATTTATAGAATTGTGGAGGCACTAAAGAGACAGAGCATTTAATAATGTACAACTGCAGTCATTCACTTGACCCTGTGCAACTGTCTTAGACAGTAAAGCAAGCAAAGAGCATAGGCAGCAAGCACATTGCAGTAACAAGTGTTTAACAGTGTTGCCACACATCAGTATTTTTACTGGCAGCCAGTAAACAAAATGGGCATTTTTCTCCTGCCAGTAAATACCAGTGACAGGAAAGGGTTGCCAGTAAAAAATATGGCTATGGTGCTCGACTCATCCGAGTGCCTGCTACAGTGTGTTCGACTGGCACCAGCAGGGGGGGGCGGGTCTGGTGGAGGAGGTGCCTAAGTATGTCATGTGATGTCATGGTGCAAGGGAGTGGAGCGGAGCGGGCGGAGCCTCGTGTACGGGTCTGTGGGATGGGAGCAAGGCAAACCGGGTGTGGGATTGTCAGTACTGCTTGGGCTGGAGTGAACTGAAGGGACCACCTGGCGTGAAGAGAGACTGTTACTGTAACTAAGGAGGGGACGTGTCGGTGAGGTGTCATCTGTTGCACACTGCTGTCAGTATCACTGTGAGAGTCAATTTCAGGGGTATGTGCCTGCCCATTCTAATTTCTTGCCCTCCTGAGTCCTGTTCCTGGGCTACTTATTATATCAAAAGTAAAAAAAGATATTTTTTTGCCTTAATAGCTACCTTAAATCACATTCCTATATTCATATTGTACTTGTTTGTAGCCCAAATACTGAAATTTCCACCTAAAACTGTACATTTGTAACTTTTTGGAAATGCCAGTAAAAACGTGGCGGTGCCAGTAAATTTTGGTTGTTGTGTCAGTAAATTTCAATCTGGTAGGTTGTCAAGACTGGTGTTTTTTACTAGTGAAATGTGAGAGCTGATTGGTTGCTCTGGGTTAGTGCACTTAGTATATCATCCAATTGTTGCATTTGGCTTAGGTTTTCTTTTTCCAGTAATTTGGCCCTCTCTATGTCAGTGCTAAAATTGTCATAGTTCGTATTGGAACAACAGAATTGTTTAGAAATGTATAGGGTGAGGTCAATGCGAATATGGATTGTGTGAATGCCACTATATATGAACCAATGTTCTATCTCTATGTGGTAATATTTACATCTAGCAAGTTTAAATTGGTGAAACTTCTCTTGATATACACATATAGACAATATGGGAGTTATTATCTCCTCTTACATTCAATATAAACGCTCCAGGCTGTTTAGAGGTATATATAAAACTCAAGGTCTACTCACCAACACCAACTAGCATAAAGAGATGGGGGAACATTTGTCTCTCCCTCCATCTATTGTAAACATACACCTAAAATTGACTCTCACAGTGACACTGACAGCAGTGTGCAACAGCACAGATTATGACACCTCACCGACACGACACATCCCACTCCTGATTCACAGTGACAGTCTCTCTTCACGCCAGGTGGTCCCTTCAGCCCACTCCAGCCCAAGCAGCACTGACAGTCCCACGCCCGGCTTGCCTTGCTCCCGTCCCGCAGACCTGCACACGAGGCTCCGACTGCTCCGCTCGACTCCCTTGCACCATGACAAGGTCTACTCACCAACACCAACTAGTATAAAGAGATGGGGAAACGTCTGTCTCTCCTCCCATCTATTGGCCACATATAAAAATTAGATGAATAGAAAAAGAGAAAGTATACTAGTAGTAAATACTGTCTTACTGAAGATGTGGGCTGTCGTCTGCCCTATGAAAATATCTATCTCTCAGATATGTAATACGGGGACACTCATCCATGTGGACACAAATATCCACTGATGGACGAGCCCCATATTCAACATATCCGCAAAAAAAGTTTCTCTAATAATCAAGACTGCATTGACACAAGGCATGTTTTACCCCACAAAAATGAAAAGGGGGGAGGAACGTGTCAGGAAAAAAAATTAAATCATGTGAACCTAAATAAAAATAAAGTCAGAAGGTGCTCCCAAAATAAAAATCACCCAAACCGAACACGTTTCACACTTCAAATAGAGCTTCGTTAGTAGTAACAAAAAAGAGTGAAGAAGTTGAGCAAGCAAGAGTAGCATGTTCTTCCCCCCCCCTTTTTCATTTTTGTGGGGTGAGACTTGCCTTATGTCAATGCAGTCTTGATAATTAGAGAAGCTTTTTTGTGGATATTGTGATATATGGGGCTCGTCCATAAGTGGTTATTTGTGTCCACATGGATGAGCATACCCACATCTTCAGTAAGACAATATTTACTAGTACACTTTTTCTTTTTCCGTTCATCTCATTTTTATAAGTGGCCAATAGATGGGAGGAGAGACAGATGTACCCCCATCTCTTTATACTAGTTGATTTTGGTGAGTAGACCTTGAGTTTATGTATCCTCCAAACAGCCTGGAGCTTTTATATTGAATGTAAGAGGAGAAAATAACTCTCATAAGGTATATCTCATGTGTATATCAAAATAAGTTTCACCAATTAAACTTGGTAGATTAAATATTACCACACAGAGATAGAACATTGGTTCATATATAGTGGTGTTGACCCCACCCTATAGGTATACCTGTTATGGTTATTTACATACCTTTTATGATTTACAATAAAAGGTTACGTTTTGGATAAGTGGCCTTTTGGTGCAGAGGGAAGCGCAACTTTGTCTAGTTCTAGTTCATTTTTGCCAAGGTTAGGTGTTATCAATATTACAGACTTTTGTGGATAGATACATAGAATTGTTTAGGCATACATGACTCATCTGGACCCTGACACCCCAACTCTAACAAGTGACTCTGACTACACGATTCTAACAAGCGACAACTCAACTATTACCAGATTTAGGCTACACGATTGAAAACTGACAACCTTAATTTAGCAATCAACTTGATTGATCACTACACGATTATCCCTGATTCAGGGTGTCAGTTCTAATGTTGCGTACACACGACTGGACTTTTCGGCATCAAAGGTCTGACGGAACGAATCCGTCGGAGCAATTTGATCGTGTGTGGGCTTCATCGGACCTTTTCTGTCTAAAAATCTGACGGACCTTAGAAATAGAACAAGTTTCAAATTTTTCCGACTGACTTGATTCCTATTGAAAAATCCATTTGTCTCTATGCTAGTCTGACAGACCAAAAACGACGCAAGGGCAGCTATTGGCTACTGGCTATGAACTTCCTTATTGCAGTCCGGTCGTACGTCATCACGCTCGAAATGATCGGACTTTGGTGTGATCGTGTGTAGGCAAGTCCATTCAGTTGGAACTCAGTCAGAACTCCGTTGAAAAGTCCTTCGGAGTTCAGTCCAACGAGAAGTCCGCTCGTGTGTACGCGGCATAAGAGTCAGGTTGTAAGAGTCGAGTTGTCAGAGCTGTTTAGTCAGAATGGGTTGTTAGATTTAAGATGAGTTGAATTTTTGATGTCAGGGTTGACAGTCAGTCAAAACGTCAGAGTAGGGTTGTCAACAACACCTCTGACAGCTGACCAACAACAAAACAAAATGACAGCTGAGAACCAATAGTCAACTGGAACAACCTGATCCTTCAAGAATCTGACAACCAGCAACCCAATTCTGACTAAAAAACTCTGACATCCTGACCCTGACAACAAAAAACCAGACTGGCAGCTTTATTCCAACAACCAACAACTGTACCCTGGCTCTGAAAAACCTGACTCCCAACCATTAAATGATTCTGACAACTCACTCACAACTCTGACAACTGAAACCTGACTGACAACCTGACGATTTTTACTGTATTTTTTTTTAAATCAGATTTTATTTTCAGCTTTTGAGGTGCCAATAGGCTGTGGTTTAATGAATTATTGACATCAGCCATAGTTTGCTGGATTCTTAAAGTGGAACTAAACCTATGGATTTAACGGTTTCCCAATAAGATATAGTCAGGGCATGTCGTGAATAATAACCATCACATTTGCTTGTGTTCCCAACTGAACTGTCAAATGGTAGGTGTCATAACTGATCACATGTGGATGGATCAGGAAAAGTGACAGCATCTCTTTAAAGGACAAGTGCGCTTTCAGACTCTTTTATTTTAAAATCATCTATTGTGATCTATTATGCTACTATGGCCAGCACAAGGATGGTTTTACCAAAGGCTGTTGACATTGCACTGGGCCACTGCATGGAGGTAGGTCTGTACTTGTTGAAGGAGCAAAAAGCACGGTGGGCACTGGACATACAGACTGCACCTGCCTACACTTTTTTTTAAAACAAACAAAATCTGATGGCTTGTAGGGATCAGAGAAAATGACAAACTGTTGGCAATCTACAGGGTATTTTAAAGTGATTGTAAAGCTTCAGATTTTTTTTCTATTAAAATAATAAACATATTATACTTACCCAAGAGCAGCCCCAATCCTCTTCTTCTACTCAGGTCCCCCACTGGTGCTCCTGGCTCCCCCCCCCCGCCTCGTGCCCCCCAAGCTGCTCCCTATGGGTGCACTTGTGTATGCTCGCTCCCAAATCCCGCTCTTTGTGTGTCCATAAGACACACAAAGCGTGGCTCGGCCCCCCGCTCCCTCCTCACTGGCTGTGATTGACAGCAGCAGGAGCCAATAACTCACATTGCGGGATCGAGATAGGGCTCAGGTAGGTATAAGGGAGTAACTGGGGTGGACCTGCATTTAGAAGGGTTTTTACCTTAAAGAGTAAGTTCACCTTTATAGAAAGACCTGGATAACCTGGACTGCGGCAATCTCCCATTCTAAGCTCCCGGTATATCCGCATCAGGAGTCCGGGGCTTAGAAATCCCCTGAGCTGAATGTCCAAAATGTCCCTCGTCAGGAGGGAAGTTTTGGAGCATTCTAATTGGTCAGCGCTGTCACATGGGCGGTGCCGACCAATCAGCAGCCGCATAGCCCATCCTGACAGCTATGGAGAAGACGTGTGGATGCCGAGGGGGTTTCTAAGCCCCGGACTCCTGATGCAGATTTTTCTATAAAGGTGAACTTACACTTTAATGCTGTTTACACTCACACACACACACTAGTCCTTATTGGTACAGTACAAAAATTCTGCTGAAATCAGCCTGATATAACTAGGCCAGTAGTTATCTCTGCCGATAGTATGTGTCCCTAATGTTTGAATTTCGTACATTTTTCTTGGATCTTTAAGGAAACATTGCAGCACACAGATAAGTAACAATGAAACAAACACATTTTACTGGAGCATGTACACAGCTGGTGCAGACCGCCACCTGGTGTCAGATTTCAAAATTAGTTTAAAATTAGTTTAAAAATAAACCTGGGCAAATCAAACAAAGCATATGATAAGTGAAAAACCTGTGTAAGTGAAAGTTATCTTCAGCATAATCAGCCTCTATATTTTTACCCCAATACATTTCTTTTAAATCGGCACCATTGACTACCAATAATGAGGCCAGCACTCTAATGCCCTGTACACACGGTCGGACATTGATCGGACATTCCGACAACAAAATCCATGGATTTTTTTCCGACGGATGTTGGCTCAAACTTGTCTTGCATACAAACGGTGGCACAAAGTTGTCGGAAAATCCAATCGTTCTGAACGCGGCGACGTAAAACATGTACGTACGACTATGAACGGGGTAGTAGCCAATAGCTTTCCTCTCTTAATTTATTCTGAGCATGCGTGGCACTTTGTGCGTCGGATTTGTGTACACACGATCGGAATTTAACCGATCGGATTTTGTTGTCGGAAAATTTTTCGATCATGTGTACAGGGCATAATTGTTGTACAGTGCCTTAAAAAAGTATTCACACCCCTTGAAATTTTCCACATTTTGTTATGTTACCACCAAAAAGGTAAATGTATTTTATTGGGATTTTATGTGATAGACCACAACAAAGTGGCACATAATTGTGAAGTGAAAGGAAAACGATAAATGGTTTTCAAATTTTTTTTACAAATAAATATGTGAAAAGTGTGGTGTGCATTTGTATTCAGCCCCCTTTACTCTTATACCCCTAACCAGGGGCGGACTGACCATTCGGGCGCTCGGGCACTGCCCGAGGGCCCCATGCCACTAAGGGGCCCCATCAGGGTTGCCAGCCTCAATAAAACCAGGGACAGTATGTAAAAATGTGTGTGTATGTGTATTCTGTGTGTGTATACTGTATGTGTGTGTGTGTGTGTGTGTGTATGCTGTGTGGCCCCATAATCTATTGCCTGGGGGGCCCATAATCTTCTATTGCCCGGGGGCCCCATAATCTTCTCCTATTGCCCGGGGGCCCCATAATCTCCTATTGCCCGGGGGCCCCATGAGTTGTCAGTCCCCCCCTGCCCCTAACTAAAAATCTAGTGGAACCAATTGCCTTCAGAAGCCACCTAATTAGTAAATTGAGTCTGTGTGTAATTTAATCTCAGTATAAATACAGTTGTTCTGTGAAGCCCTCAGGGGTTTGTTAGAGAACAATCGTGAACAAACGGCATCATAAAGGCCAAGAAACACACCAGACAGGTCAGTGATAAAGTTGTGGAGAAGTTTAAAGCATGGTTAGGTTATAAAAAAATATCCCAAGCTTTGAACATCTCACTGAGCACTGTTCAATCCATCATCACCTGAAAATGGAAAGAGTATGGCACAACTGCAAACCTACCAAATCATGGCCGTCCACCTAAACTGACAGGCTGGGCAATGAGAGCATTAATCAGAGAAGCAACCAAGAGTCCCATGGTAACTCTGGAGGAGCTGCAGAGATCCACAGCTCAGGTGGGAGAATCTGTCCACAGGACAACTATTAGTTGTGCAATCCACAAATCTGACCTTTATGGAAGAGTAACAAAAAGAAAACCATTGTTGAAAGAAAGCCATAAGATGTCCTGTTTGCAGTTTGCGAGAAGCCATGTGGGGGACACAGCAAGAAGGTGCTCTGGTCAGATGAGACCAAAATTGAACTTTTTGGCCTAAAAGCAAAACGCTATGTGTGGCGGAAAACTAACACTGCACATCACCCTGACCACCCCACTGTGAAAAATGGTGGTAGCAGCATCATGTTGTGGGGATGCTTTTCTTCAGCAGGGACAGGGAAGCTGGTCAGAGTTGATGGGAAGATGGATGGAGCCAAATACAGGGCAATCTTAATAGAAAATCTGTGTGAGTCTGCAAAAGACTTGAGACCGGGGCAGAGGTTCACCTTCCAGCAGGACAACAGCCTTAAACATACAGCCAGAGCTACAATGGAAAGGTTTAGATCAGTGGTTCTCAACCTTCCTAGTGCCGTGACCCCTTGATAAAATTTCCCAAGTTGTGGGGACCCCTAAGAGTAAAATTATTTTTGCTAGTCGCGTTTGCTGGCACAGTGGCGGCGTTTGCTGGCACAGTGGCAACAATTGATGGGCACAGTGGCTGCACAGTGGGACGTTTGCTGGCACAGTGGCTGCGTTTGGCACAGTGGTAACAATTAAAGGGCACAGTGGCTGCTTTTGATGGCACAGGTGGCGACGTTTGCTGGCACAGTGGCGACAATTTATGGGCACAGTGGCTGCGTTTGGCACAGTGGCAACAATTAAAGGGAACAGTGGCTGCATTTGATGGCACAGTGGCTGCGTTTGGCACAGTGGCAACGTTTGCTGGCACAGTGGCAACGTTTACTGGCACAGTGGCAACGTTTACTGGCACAGTGGCGACAATTGATGGGCACAGTGGCTGCCCTTGGCACAGTGGCAACAATTAAAGGGCACAGTGGCTGCGTTTGATGGCACAGTGGCGACGTTTGCTGGCACAGTGGCGACAATTAATGGGCACAGTGGCTGCGTTTGGCACAGTGGCAACAATTAAAGGGCGCAGTTCCTGCGTTTGATGGCACAGTGGCTGCGTTTGATGGCACAGTGGCAACGTTTGCTGGCACAGTGGCGACAATTGATGGGCACAGTGGCTGCCCTTGGCACAGTGGCAACAATTAAAGGGCACAGTGGCTGCGTTTGATGGCACAGTGGCGACGTTTGATGGCACAGTGGCGACGTTTGATGGCACAGTGGCGACGTTTGCTGGCACAGTGGCGACAATTAATGGGCACAGTGGCTGCGTTTGGCACAGTGGCAACAATTAAAGGGCGCAGTTCCTGCGTTTGATGGCACAGTGGCAGCGTTTGCTGGCACAGTGGCGACAATTGATGGGCACAGTGGCTGCATTTGATGGCACAGTGGCGACAATTGATGGGCACAGTGGCTGCACAGTGGCGACGTTTGCTAGCACAATGGCGACAATTGATGGGCACAGTGGCTGCGTTTGGTACAGTGGCAACAATTAAAGGGCACAGTGGCTGCGTCTGATGGCACAGTGGCTGCGTTTGATGGCACAGTGGCGACGTTTGCTGGTACAGTGGCGACAATTAATGGGCACAGTGGCTGCGTTTGGTACAGTGGCAACAATTAAAGGGCACAGTTCCTGCGTTTGATGGCACAGTGGTAGTGTTTGCTGGCACAGTGGCGACATTTGATGGCACAGTTGCAGCGTTTTAATGGGGGTTTTTTTCTGATTGTTTCAGTTTGCTTGCGCCCCCACCACTGATTTATATATAAATGTTGCGGTTGATTCCTCAAAAGTGGTTATTCCGTGCCAGTGCTAGATACACAAAGTGTATAGCTTCCAAACATGTATCTAGCACTGGCACGGAATAACTACTTTTGAGGAACCAACTGGGACGTTATATATATATATATATATATATATATATATATATATATATATATATATATATATATATATATAGGACCATAATTTAAAAAAAATTGTTTTGTCAGCTTTTCCTGTGTGTCTGACTTACCAGAAGTCACAGGTGTTCTTCTTCTTCAGCATGTCGTGTTTCGTTGCCTCCCTCTTGGTACACTCGTCCGCAGCAAGCAGATTTCGGTGGGTGTACAAAGATGTCCGCTTGCCGACTTCTAAGTCTAAGCCTTACTGCGGACGAGAGTACCAAGATGGCGGCGACGGAACGTCACTTCCGGCAGTCCCTCCTCTCCAGGAAGTGACATCTCGCTGGCCGAGACGGACGGACTCAGGCAGTAACTTCGGGTCCGTCTCGGCCAGCATCTCGGCCAGCATTCGCGACCCCCTGGAGAATGGGCAATCGACCCCCCAGGGGGTCGCGACCCCCAGGTTGAGAACCGCTGTTTAAAAGGGATAGCAAGTCACTTGATATGTTACCCTCGCCGGGCCCCATGACGCCACTAGATAACAACCCTGACTTTCCGGCGGGTCTACAGTTAAAAGAGTCTACGCCAGTCGCGAACACCAAACATGCCAGAGCACACAGTTGCTTCCACAATGGTATAATCCGTCCCTACCCAGACCTCATCACACAAATACCTAACTACCGCATACCCTTCTTTAAATACCTGCAACTGAAACATTTCCTTCAGGCCCATCTAACAAACTCGAGTTATAGCAGAGACCTTTCCCCGCTGGAACTTATATGTTCTAACGAGGAACCACAGGGACATCTAATATCCACCACATATGCACTTCTGTTCTCCCAACACATGGTCAAGAGCGACAAATTAGTAAAACAATGGGAATCTGATCTGGCACTGGATCTCTCCCCACAGGAATGGGACTCCATATTCACCATCATGCATAAAGGATCCATAAACGTCTCGACACAAGAAAACAGGTACAAATTGTTCTCTAAATGGTACAGGACGCCAGACAAGGTACACCACTTTCACCCGACCATTCCCCCAACATGTTGGAGGTGTGGCACATCCAAAGGCACCCTCTTGCACATCTGGTGGAATTGCGAACTCATATAACCTTTTTGGAAGGACATCCATCAGCTTATTACGCAAATATCTACATACTCTTCAGCCTTCACCCCAGAACGGTACTTACTCCACCACACCCCTAGCTCTCCTAGGTCTTACAAAAAATCACTTACCATGCACCTCATTAACGCGGCCAATCTCTGCATCCCTACACTTTGGAGGAACTCCCCCCCCCCCCCACGGTGCAAGATTGGATCAAGAGGGTTGATAAAATAGCAGATATGGAAAGTCTAATATGCCAATCCAACGATAACCCTACCAAGTTCACTACTACGTGGGCTTGTTGGTTGCACTACAGACAATCCCTTACACAGACCACCTCAGCTCCAAACCGTACGCACGCGCCACAATGACTGCCTCTATACTAAATCTAGCAACTTACAACCCCTTGCAGCCGTCCATCTCCTGACCCATCCCACACCCCATCTCCCTATTTCTACCTTTCTCACTGTCACTTTACCCGTGTACATCCTAACGCACTCTCTCTCCCTCCCCCACATTATTTACACGGGCTAGGGGCCTCCGCTATCAGAAGGTCTACTCCAACAATCCGATGCAGAAAACCAGGTCACATAGTGGGAATGCTCTGTACATCACACCACACTCTGGATGTGGAGCTCTCTCACAGAATACTCTTTCATTTCGGTCCATTCACAGCGATGGTCCCTTTAGGGGTGAATGGACTCGGATCAATCCACTGCCAATACTGCGGTGACCTTTGCCCCCTCCTCCAATTCTATCATATAAAGCCAGTACATTAGCATAAATTCCGACACGGGGTATCTTAGACAGTTGGAGGTATTTTTACTACGCACAGAATTGACACGTTGTACATGTTATGTGCATTGGTTAAACTGTAAATTCAATAAGCATGAATGCTACTTGTCTGTGGCCCCAATGTTTGCAATGTATGCTTTATATCCCTTGTTACACTGTAAAAATCAATAAAAATCTTTTTGGAAAAAAAAAAGGTTAATAATCAAGTTTTTGACAATTCCTTGAAATCCTTAAAAAAAAAAAAAGTCCCCCCCCCAGTGTAGATCCATTGTCAATCACAACGCCCGCTGCTGACCAACAAACCTCCAGTCCCATTGAAGGCTCCCATCGTGTGACAGCTCTTAAAAACCTAGGGGGCGAGGCCCCCTTGTGACATCATCAGCCAAGGGCATGTAGGGTCAAGTACAAAGTCTTCTCATTGGTATCTAGTCCCTGCTCTATCCTGACTCCTCCCTGGTTTGCTTTAGAGCAGTGGTTCTCAACCTTCCTAGTGCCGTGACCCCTTGATAAAATTTCCCAAGTTGTGGGGACCCCTAAGAGTAAAATTATTTTTGCTAGTCGCGTTTGCTGGCACAGTGGCGGCGTTTGCTGGCACAGTGGCAACAATTGATGGGCACAGTGGCTGCACAGTGGGACGTTTGCTGGCACAGTGGCTGCGTTTGGCACAGTGGTAACAATTAAAGGGCACAGTGGCTGCTTTTGATGGCACAGGTGGCGACGTTTGCTGGCACAGTGGCGACAATTTATGGGCACAGTGGCTGCGTTTGGCACAGTGGCAACAATTAAAGGGAACAGTGGCTGCATTTGATGGCACAGTGGCTGCGTTTGGCACAGTGGCAACGTTTGCTGGCACAGTGGCAACGTTTACTGGCACAGTGGCAACGTTTACTGGCACAGTGGCGACAATTGATGGGCACAGTGGCTGCCCTTGGCACAGTGGCAACAATTAAAGGGCACAGTGGCTGCGTTTGATGGCACAGTGGCGACGTTTGCTGGCACAGTGGCGACAATTAATGGGCACAGTGGCTGCGTTTGGCACAGTGGCAACAATTAAAGGGCGCAGTTCCTGCGTTTGATGGCACAGTGGCTGCGTTTGATGGCACAGTGGCAACGTTTGCTGGCACAGTGGCGACAATTGATGGGCACAGTGGCTGCCCTTGGCACAGTGGCAACAATTAAAGGGCACAGTGGCTGCGTTTGATGGCACAGTGGCGACGTTTGATGGCACAGTGGCGACGTTTGATGGCACAGTGGCGACGTTTGCTGGCACAGTGGCGACAATTAATGGGCACAGTGGCTGCGTTTGGCACAGTGGCAACAATTAAAGGGCGCAGTTCCTGCGTTTGATGGCACAGTGGCAGCGTTTGCTGGCACAGTGGCGACAATTGATGGGCACAGTGGCTGCATTTGATGGCACAGTGGCGACAATTGATGGGCACAGTGGCTGCACAGTGGCGACGTTTGCTAGCACAATGGCGACAATTGATGGGCACAGTGGCTGCGTTTGGTACAGTGGCAACAATTAAAGGGCACAGTGGCTGCGTCTGATGGCACAGTGGCTGCGTTTGATGGCACAGTGGCGACGTTTGCTGGTACAGTGGCGACAATTAATGGGCACAGTGGCTGCGTTTGGTACAGTGGCAACAATTAAAGGGCACAGTTCCTGCGTTTGATGGCACAGTGGTAGTGTTTGCTGGCACAGTGGCGACATTTGATGGCACAGTTGCAGCGTTTTAATGGGGGTTTTTTTCTGATTGTTTCAGTTTGCTTGCGCCCCCACCACTGATTTATATATAAATGTTGCGGTTGATTCCTCAAAAGTGGTTATTCCGTGCCAGTGCTAGATACACAAAGTGTATAGCTTCCAAACATGTATCTAGCACTGGCACGGAATAACTACTTTTGAGGAACCAACTGGGACGTTTATATATATATATATATATATATATATATATATATATATATATATATATATATATATATATAGGACCATAATTTAAAAAATGTTGTCTTGTCAGCTTTTCCTGTGTGTCTGACTTACCAGAAGTCACAGGTGTTCTTCTTCTTCAGCATGTCGTGTTTCGTTGCCTCCCTCTTGGTACACTCGTCCGCAGCAAGCAGATTTCGGTGGGTGTACAAAGATGTCCGCTTGCCGACTTCTAAGTCTAAGCCTTACTGCGGACGAGAGTACCAAGATGGCGGCGACGGAACGTCACTTCCGGCAGTCCCTCCTCTCCAGGAAGTGACATCTCGCTGGCCGAGACGGACGGACTCAGGCAGTAACTTCGGGTCCGTCTCGGCCAGCATCTCGGCCAGCATTCGCGACCCCCTGGAGAATGGGCAATCGACCCCCCAGGGGGTCGCGACCCCCAGGTTGAGAACCGCTGGTTTAGATCAAAACATTTTCATGTGTTAGAGTGACCCAGTCAAAGTCCAGACCTAAATTCAATTGAGAATCTGTGGCAAGACTTGAAAATTGCTGTTCACAGATGCTCTCCATCCAATCTGACAGACTTTAGCTATTTTGCATGGAAGAATGGGCAAAAATGCCACTCTCTAGATGTGCAAAGCTGGTAGAGACATCCCCAAAAAGACTTGCAGCTGTAATTGCAGTGAAAGGCGGTTCTACAAAGTATTGACTCAGGGGGGCTGAATACAAATGCACACCACACTTGTCACATATTTATTCAAAAAAAATTTGGAAAACCATTTAACATTTTCCTTCCACTTCACAATTATGTGCCACTTTGTGTTGGTCTATCACATAAAATCCCAATAAAATACATTTACCTTTTTGGTGGTAACATAACAAAATGTGGAAAATTTCAAGGGGTATAAATATTTTTCAAGGCACTGTATGTATTATAAACATTGTACATCAATATCTGTTATCTGATATCTGTAACATTATACACAGAGATAAATATTAAAAATGAATAAAAACGTTTGAAACCATTTACAATCCAGTTCTATAAAGGGTGGTCCACGAGCCAAAGACTTTTGAGATGCCTTGCTATAAAGGGAACTCATCGATATAAAAATATGTGACTAACTTTTCCCAATGTGCAGCCTCTATGGCATTCATCCTCAATTTATCAATTCATAACAAGCCTTTCTTAAAGGGGTTGTAAACCCTCGTGGTTTTTCACCTTAATGTATTCTATGCATTAAGGTGAAAAACCTCCTGTGATGCAGTAGCCCCCCAGAGCCCCCCTTTTACTTACTTAAACCCAGTCTTTCCAGCAACGGGGACGAGCACACCAGCTCCAGCCGGTGTCTCGTGTCCTGATTGGATAGATTGATAGCAGCGCAGCCATTGGCTCCTGTTGCTGTCAATCAAATCCAATGACGCGGGAGTTGGGGAGAGGGGCCGAGTCCTGCTGTCTGTGTCAATGGACGCAGCAGCAGGACATGGGAGCGCGCCTGCACGAGTGCCCCGGGGGAGAGCGATTTTCCGACGGAGCACACAAGAAGAGGAAGAGCCAGGAGCGCCGCTGAGGGACCCCAGAAGAGGAGGATGGGGGCCACTCTGTGCAAAACCAACTGCATAGAGGATGTAAGTATAACATGTTTGTTTTATTGTTTTGTTTTTCTAAATACGAACCTTTGAATATCCTTTAACTTAATCAGATTATCAACTTAAAGTGGATCCCCCCCTTCATTAAAAAAATTACAGCAGCATACAGCATCCCAATATGAAGTTATCTTACATTTATTAACCACTTTAATAATCTGACACTTTGACCCCCTTCCTGCCCAGGCCAATTTTCAGCTTACAGCGCTGTCACACTTTGAATGACAATTGCGCAGGCATGCAACACTGTACTGTATTAATTTTTTAGCATTTTTTTCACACAAATAGAGCTTTTTTTTTGGTGGCATTTAACCACTACTGGGTTTTTTAATTTTTGATAAATATTTTATTTTTACTACTCTGGGGAGGCGATAAGGATTTTTTTTTTTTGCACACTGGTTGCTTATAAAACAATGCATTTCACTGTTCTAAGCAACCGTTTTTTTCTGAATGAAAACTATTCATTCAGTGTTTACTATTGTGATTAACTGTGACTGGCTACAAATGGGCTGTGATTGGCCTGGTCTGTACCATGTGATCACTGTGACCAATCACAGAGATCAACACAATAGTACACACTGTAGGCATGAATCAAAGCCATTGATTGTGTGTGATCTGCAGTGATAGTGAATACATGGTACGGTGGACACAGCGGGTGACAGATCGTCCCAGAGCACAGCCCATGGGAAGCACGAAGCGCGATCCTGGGAGGACGTCATATGACATCCTCCCAGGATAATACGGCTCCCGCCCAGCTGTAATTTTGCAATGGGCCAAGCAGGAAGCAGTTAAACATATTTTGCTTTTACTTTAAATTTCTGTTTTTCCACCTCCTGGTTTATTTAACCAGTTCGGCTTTAGGACACATCTTTTATTTTTTGCACACATATTGGCAATAATAGTTGATAGGAGAGGAAGGGCCCGTGAATCACAGGGGTCGCCAGTGGGGGCAGGGGAGGGTACTGCACCATCCACTCTGTGAAAGCCGCATAACTTTCAAGCTGGGAGCTGGCTAAACAAGCAGAGCACACTACGTCTTTGGACGTACAGTACAGTGGGGACGGAAAGTATTCAGACCCCATTAAATTCTTCACTCTTTGTTATATTGCAGTCATTTGCTAAAATCATTTAAGTTAATTTTTTTCCTCATTAATGTACACACAGCACCCCATATTAACAGAAAAACACCGAATTGTTGACATTTTTGCAGATTTATTAAAAAAGAAAAACTGAAATATCACATGGTCCTAAGTATTCAGACCCTTTGCTCAGTATTTAGTAGAAGCACCATTTTGATCTAATACAGCCATGAGTCTTTTTGGGAAAGATGCAACAAGTTTTTCACACCTGGATTTGGGGATCCTCTGCCATTCCTCCTTGCAGATCCTCTCCAGTTCTGTCAGGTTGGATGGTAAACGTTGGTGGACAGCCATTTTTAGGTCTCTCCAGAGATGCTCAATTGGGTTTAAGTCAGGGCTCTGGCTGGGCCATTCAAGAACAGTCACGGAGTTGTTGGGAAGCCACTCCTTTGTTATTTTAGCTGTGTGCTTACGGTCATTGTCTTGTTGGAAGGTAAACCTTCGGCCCAGTCTGAGGTCCTGAGCACTCTGGAGAAGGTTTTCGTCCAGGATATCCCTGTACTTGGCCGCATTCATCTTTTCCTCGATTGCAACCAGTCGTCCTGTCCCTGCAGCTGAAAAACACCCCCACAGCATGATGCTGCTGCCACCACCATGCTTCACTGTTGGGACTGTATTGGACAGGTGATGAGCAGTGCCTGGTTTTCTTCACACATACCACTTAGAATTAAGGCCAAAAAGTTCTATCTTGGTCTCATCAGACCAAAGAATCTTATTTCTCACTATCTTGGAGTCCTTCAGGTGTTTTTTAGCAAACTCCATGTGGGCTTTCATGTGTCTTGCACTGAGGAGAGGCTTCCGTCAGGCCACTCTGCCATAAAGCCCCGACTGGTGGAGGGCTGCAGTGATGGTTGACTTTCTACAACTTCCTCCCATCTCCCGACTGCATCCCTTGAGCTCAGCCACAGTGATCTTTGGGCTCTTCTTTACCTCTCTCACCAAGGCTCTTCTCCTCCGATAGCTCAGTTTGGCTGGACGGCCAGCTCTAGGAAGATACATAACAAACAGATAGCATAACTGGCAGGCGACTAGAAGGAGGTTAGCAATATTAAACTTCTTTGATCTAAGGCCCCATTCACATACGGGAGACCCAGCAGAGGTTTCGGCAATCTGTGGGAGGAAACCCCTGTGAAGGCAATGGAAGGCTGACAGCTCTCGCAACTAATCACGCCTGCTGGATATCTCATTTTTGTAATCGCCAATGTCCCCATTTGCAAGAGTGAAGAGGGCCTGAAACAGTTTTTTCGCTTAGGCCTGGTTCATACCTATGCTATTTTTAGTGTGTGTTTTCAGTTTTGCAGGAACACGCTACAGTCCATTTAGCATTGTTTCCTATGGGTCACGTTCACATCTGTGCATTTTATGAAAAGGGCCAAGGACTTTTTTTTTCTGGTTCCATAGACTTCAATGGTTCAAAAACGTATAGTGTAAAATGCAAAATGAACCCGGAATATGCATCAACTGCAACCTGCGGATGTGAGCCAGGCCTTAAAGAGTAAACTGAACTCTGGAAGCTGTTCAAAAAAAATAAAAATCGAACAGAAGGCAAAGGACTAGACACCAGTGCTTCCCTGCAGCTGATATTTCTTTAATACTGACTTACCATGTTCCGCTGTGTCTCTGTGTGTAGGCAGCTATTAGCATATCTCACTCCAAATCTCCCTGGACTAGCATTTAGAAGTAAAACTTGCAGAATTACAACTATGAAGCTGTCGACACAGCATGCCTAGGCAGTAGACCCTTAGGTACCAGGGAACACAATTTTTCAGGAGAGATTACAGACAAAAAGGGAGACTTTTTGAACAAAAGGTACCACTTAGACACAATTACCTTTTCCAAATGTTCCCTATAACAGCAAATATAAAAAAAAATAATTTTAGTTCCACATGCTATTAGTCTAAACAACACTAGATGGCTCTGTTGTGCTCTGGAAGATCTTGGTCATCACACATTCTAATACCTACTCATGAGCTTTCAGCCATTTGTTTAGAAAATGCTGGTCACTATAGTCTAAGCATGCTCTGGGGGAAATCAAACTTTTCAGGCATGTGTAATTATAGGGAAAAATTTTGCATTTTGCAATATTGCTCTGTATTTAAAAACACATACATTGTGCATTGCCATTTCCATCAATGCGTCCTGCTGGGTGTTATTGCATATATTTGTAAGAGAGAGAGGCCGCTGGTGGGAATATGGGTTTTATTCTGGCTTATGGATGTAATGGATGTGCTTTGAGGCATGAGGCTGCATGCTGAGTGTATTCAGCAAAGTGAGGCATGTAGCGTGAGAGGACACACACACACACACCTTGTAATGTGTTATATGTGTTGTGTTAAAGTGGATTTTTTTTTATATCATACTGTAGAGTATAAGATTTCCTATCATTTGAGCCCAGTCTTGCCACACAGAGTTAATCCATCTCTGAGCGATCCTCTTTTATTGTTCAGTGAGAGAAATCTTGACAAACTGACAAAAACTTTGTCAAATCCTCCCCCTTGCTGTGAGTGACAGCCTAAGGCTGGCCATACACTATTCAATTTTCCTGTTCAACTTTCCTTTAGATTTACCAAAACCATATAATAGGAGGTCTAACCTAAACACTTTCAATTTGGATGCAATCAGGCAGGCCCTTGTACTACATAGTTGAAGGTAAATCTAAAGAAAATTGAACAGGAAAATTGTATGGTGTATGGCCAGCTTAAGACACAGGCATGATTTTTTAATTCCCACCCCCACTACTTTCTTCAGCAGCTCTGCAAGGATTGGCTGTTCCACACCTCAGCATGATTTGGCATGCTGAAGTCATGTTTCCTGTCTTTTCACTGGATGTTAGAGATCATAGCAGACGTTCAGTGTAAGAAATACACAGGAGAAAATGCATATTGACAAGGGGAGTGTAGAGGTGGGCGGGGATTCTACTGACATCATGACTCCACCCACCGAGCTCCAGACAACAGACCCGCCCACAGAATCTGCAGTTTTTCGGGTCTCATAACAGACAGAGGGGAGACATTTGACAGGTAAAGATACGTGCAGGAGGCATGTATATCCTTATAGATAACCTCTATGGCAGTAGTTTAGAAAGGATGACATTGGGGTTACATCCACTTTAAGCGCACACATTCATTGCAGTTACAGATGGGTCAATATAACGAGAAAGACATCATTTAATGTCCTTCGGTCTTTGATTGAGTAGAGCACGACACTTCCTTTGGGTACGCACATCCAAGCCATTAAAGGTTCAGTCTATTTCAGGCTATCTAAAAGTGAGATTTCAGTTGGGGTCTGTTAGGCTGGGGTCAGCTGCTGGCTCTCCTGGGGGTTCTGTTTCATGATCTTCTTTGTGCAATAATTCCTGGCTTTGAAGTCCATATACCTTTGTTTTAGGTGTTCCCACCCACTTTATGGAGTTCCCACCAGTCCTGTTGCAGTCTCCATAATAAATACAATCGGGGCTTTATTTCAGCAGGAACGTGGGGGGACGCAGTTCCGTCACCTCCAGCACTGAATGTATGTAATGACAAGGGGCTCATGGATGCTGGCTGCTGGGGAATCTATTGTCCCTGAGGGAGATCAATTGTTGCAGGGGGGTCTAATGTTTCTGGGGGTTGAATTGTTACAGTTGAAGTAGGGGTGACGCTGGCTGCTAGCAGAATATTGTTGCTGGGGGGGGTCCATTGTTGCTGAGGGGAGGATCTATCGCTGCTGGGGGTATATTGTTGTGGGGATCTATTTTTGCTGGAGCATCTAATGTTGCTAGAAGAGATCTATTGTTGCTGAGGGGAACTATTGTTGCTGGGGAGGGGGCTATTGTTGCTGGGAGATCTATTGCTGATGGGGGGGAGCTATTGCTGATGATGGGGAGCTATTGTTGATGGGGGGGAGCTATTGCTGATGATGGGGAGCTATTGTTGATGGGGGGGAGCTATTGTTGATGGGGGGAGCTATTTTACTGTCTGTCTTGTTATTAACCACTTCAGCCCCGGAAGGATTTACCCCCTTCCTGACCAGAGCACTTTTTACTATTTGGCACTGCGTCGCTTTAACTGCTAATTGCGCGGTCATGCAATGATGTACCCAAACTAAATTTGTGTCCTTTTCTTCCCACAAATAGAGCTTTCTTTTGATGGTATTTGATCACCTCTGCCGTTTTTATTTTTTTGCGCTATACACGGAAAAAGACGGAAAATTTTGAAAAAAAATGATATTTTCTACTTTTTGTTCTAAAAAAAATCCAATAAACTCAATTTTAGTCATACATTTAGGCCACATGTCTTTGGTAAAAAAAATGTCAATAAGTGTATATTTATTGGTTTGCGAAAAAGTTATAGCGTCTACAAGCTAGGGTACATTTTCTGGAATTTACACAGCTTTTAGTTTATGACTGCCTATGTCATTTCTTGAGGTGCTGAAATGGCAGGGCAGTACAAAACCCCCCAAAATGACCCCATTTTGGAAAGTAGACACCCCAAGGAAATTGCTGAGCGGCATGTCGAGTCCATTGAATATTAATTTTTTTTGTCCCAAGTGATTGAATAATGACAAAAAAAAAAAAAAAAATTACAAAAAGTTGTCACTAAATGATATATTGCTCACACAGACCATGGGCATATGTGGAATACACCCCAAAATACATTCAGCTGCTTCTCCTGAGTACGAGAATACCACATGTGTGGGACTTTTTGGGAGCCTAGCCGCGTACGGGACCCCGAAAACCAATCACTGCCTTCAGGATTTCTAAGGGCGTAAATTATTGATTTCACTCCTCACTACCTATCATAGTTTTGAAGGCCATAAAATGCTCAGATGGCACAAAACCCCCAAAATTACCCCATTTTGGAAAGTAGACACTCCAAGCTATTTGCTGAGAGGCATGTTCAGTCCATGGAATATTTTATATTTTGACACAAGTTGCGGGAATGTGACACTTTTCTTTTTGCACAAAGTTGTCACTAAATGATATATTGCTCACACAGGCCATGGGCATATGTGGAATTGCACCCCAAAATACATTTAGCTGCTTCTCCTGAGTATGGGGATATCACATGTGTGCGACTTTTTGGGAGCCTAGCCGCGTACGGGGCCCCGAAAACCAATCACCGCCTTCAGGATTTCTAAGGGTGTAAATTTTTGATTTCACTCTTCACTGCCAGTTTCGGAGGCCATGGAATGCCCAGGTGGCACAAACCCCCCACAAATGACCCCATTTTGGAAAGTAGACACTCCAAGCTATTTGCTGAGAGGCATGGTGAGTATTTTGCAGCTCTCATTTGTTTTTGAAAATGAAGAAAGACAAGAAGAAAATGTTTTTTTTTTTTTCAATTTTCAAAACTTTGTGACAAAAAGTGAGGTCTGCAAAATACTCACTATACCTCTCAGCAAATAGCTTGGGGTGTCTACTTTCCAAAATAGGGTCATTTGGGGGGGTTTGCGCCACCTGGGCATTCCATGGCCTCAGAAACTGTGATAGGCAGTGAAGAGTGAAATAAAAAATTTACGCCCTTAGAAAGCCTGAAGGCGGTGCTTGGTTTTCGGGGTCCCGTACGCGGCTAGGCTCCCAAAAAGTCTCACACATGTGGTATCCCCATACTCAGGAGAAGCAACAGAATGTATTTTGGTTTGTAATTTCACATATTCCCATGGCATGTTTGAGCAATATATCATTTAGTGACAACTTTGTGAAAAAAAGAAAAAAAATTGTTTCTTTCCCGCAACTTGTGTCACAATATAAAATATTCCATGGACCCGACATGCCTCTCAGCAAATAGCTTGGGGTGTCGACTTTCCAAAATGGGGTTATTTGGGGGGGTTTTGAACTGTCCTGGCATTTTATACACAACATTTAGAAGCTTATGTCACACATCACCCACTCTTCTAACCACTTGAAAACAAAGCCCTTTCTGACACTTTTTGTTTACATGAAAAAATTTTTTTTTTTTGCAAGAAAATTACTTTGAACCCCCAAACATTATATATTTTTTTTTAAAGCAAATGCCCTACAGATTAAAATGGTGGGTGTTTCATTTTTTTTTCACACAGTATTTGCGCAGCAATTTTTCAAACGCATTTTTTGGGGAAAAAACACACTTTTTTAAATTTTAATGCACTAAAACACACTATATTGCCCAAATGTTTGATGAAATAAAAAAGATGATCTTAGGCTGAGTACATGGATACCAAACATGACATGCTTTACAATTGCTCACAAAGGTGCAGTGGCGACAAACTAAATACATTTTTAAAAGCCTTTAAAAGCCTTTACAGGTTACCACTTTAGATTTACAGAGGAGGTCTACTGCTAAAATTACTGCCCTCGATCTGACCTTTGCGGTGATACCTCACATGCATGGTGCAATTGCTGTTTACATTTGACGCCAGACCGACGCTGCATTCGCCTTTGCGCAAGAGCAGGGGGGACAGGGGTGCTTTTTTTTTTTTTTTTTTTTGCTTTTTTATCTTATTATTAAACTGTTCCTTTCATTTTTTTAAATCATTTTTATTGTTATCTCAGGGAATGTAAATATCCCCTATGATAGCAATAGGTAGTGACAGGTACTCTTTTTTGAAAAAATTGAGGTCTATTAGACCCTAGATCTCTCCTCTGCCCTTAAAGCATCTGACCACACCAAAATCGGTGTGATAAAATACTTTCCCAATTTCCCAATGGCGCTGTTTACATTCGGCGAAATCTAAGTAATGAAATGCTCGTAGCTTCCAGTTTCTTAGGCCATAGAGATGTTTGGAGCCACTCTGGTCTCTGATCAGCTCTATGGTCAGCTGGCTGAATCACCGGCTGCATTCTCAGGTTCCCTGTTGGGACAGGAGAGCCAGAGAAAAACATGGAAGACGGTGGGGGGGGGGGGCATTCCCTCCCACTGCTTGTAAAAGCAGTCTAGAGGCTAATTAGCCGCTAGGATTGCTTTTACATGAAAGCCGACCGCTGGCTGAAAAGAATGATACCTAAACCTGCAGGCATCATTCTGGTATAACCACTCAAAGTCCAGCAACATACCAGTACGTTGCTGGTCCTTGTTGGACATATATTGTAATCTTTTTTTTTTTCATGCAGCCTGTGGGCTGAACGAAAAAAAGATATTGATCGGTGGGTATTCCCACCATTAGAATACCTCCCTTCATCCACCCACTTCTAATGATGGGCATACATGCACCGTTTATATATGCCGAAGCATGGGGGCATCCTCCCGCAAAAGGTAGGAGCAAATCGCTCCTCCGCCCCTGCTGCCCCCATGCTTTGGCATATATCACCGCTGGAGTCACGGCTTTATATATCGTGGGAGCAAATGCTGTTGCTGTCAAGATAAATAAATCCTCGCTGTAGCTGAATGGCGTACCTGAAGACAAAAAAATGGTTAACAATAAAACACAGTAAACGGTAAAGTATAAAAAATTGCATACCTGAAAAGCAAACATGATAAAACTTAATAACAATAAAACATTGCAGAATAGAATACAGTAAAAAAGAGCAGAACAATAGAAAGAGAAAAGAGAGAGAGAGAACAATAAAACGACAACTATTTTTTTTTTTTTTCTTTTTTTTTTTGTGTGTTTTTTTTTTATAGACTTTTTTTTGTAACTATAACTTTTGTAACAAAATGCGGTGGCATCTTGGCAGACCCTGTGAAAGTGTGTCTAGTCTGTGCAATGCTGTACCCTACGCTAATACTCAACTAGTGTATGGTAGCGTTCAAAACATTTACCAATGCAAAGACCAGGATTGTCAGGAAGGAGGGACAATAATAGCGGGTGTCACGCCTATATCCGGGCTTGCTGCAGACATGACATCTTTTTTGCGGGGGTTCGTTGGGTAGGGGTACTCGGGAGGACATAAAGAAAATGCCTCTCATGCAGCCGACTGCATTTGGTTGGGGATGTGAATGGGGGAAGTACGGGTGCTGCAGAAGTGGTGGGTTCCCAATTAGGATTGGCGAATGCAGCAGGAAGGGCATTATGGGTACGACGGGCCTGTGTTTGCCTTCTTCTTTGTGGCAGCGGGACACTACTTGTGCTTACCACCTCACCAGCTTGAACTGCACTTATGGGACTCACCACGTCACCAAGTGTTACTGCAGTGCTGGTTTGACTACGACTAGGGTGTACTAGGCCGCTGGTGCTTGCCAGTTCACCAAAACGCTACCAAAAAAACTGTTAGTGATTGCAGGAATCAGGCCTGACTCTGCGAATGCTGCAGTTATACGTTTAATGTTTTGTAAGTGACAGTGATCGATCGATACTGCCCTTGGGTGGGCTGGGCTGGGCGGAGGGGCAAAATGCAGGTGCTAGCAGGTATCTGGGCTGATCCCGCTAACACTGCATTTTTGGGAACCCTAAACTGCTGGGGACGCTAGTATAGATCTGATTGGATCAGATATTGATCCGTTCAGATACTATACCACTAAGGGAGGTGTACGGTGCGTGCGTGGGTGTTAGCGCTACTGGCACTAACCTGATGCTGCCTGGGGCTGGTGCTTGCCAGTTCACCAAAACGCTATAAAAAAAAACTGTTAGCGATTGCAGGGATCAGGCCTGACTCTGCGAACGCTGCAGTTATGCGTTTAGTGTTTTGTAAGTGACAGTGATCGATCCATACTGCACTTGGGTGGGCTGGGCTGGGCTGGGCCGGGCGGAGGGGCAAAACGCAGGTGCTAGCAGATATCTGGGCTGATCCCACTAACACTGCGTTTTTGGGAACCCTAAACTGCTGGGGACACTAGTATAGATCTGATCGGATCAGATATTGATCGGTTCAGATACTATACCACTAAGGGAGGCGTATGCTGCGTGCGTGGGTGTTAGCGGTACTGGCGCTAACCTGACGCTGCCTGGGGCAACGCAGACCATATCTGACCCTAAAACCTAACTTATATCACCGCCGGGCGATCAGGGGGCTAAACCTCTATAATAAACGGCGGGTGCCCTGACACTATAAAAAATAAACTAACTAACCAGCGTCACCTGTAACAGTTATACGGTGATCACTGGTGAAAGGGTTAACTAGGGGGCAATCAAGGTGTTAAAACCTTTATTAGGTAGTATATGGGGGTCCCTGACGCTATAAAACGCTGACGGCGAACCTATATATTTACCTCCCAAACTAGCGTCACCAATGACACTAATACAGCGATCAGAAAAACAATCGCTTAGTGACACTGGCGACGGGGGGTGATCAAGGGGTTAAAACTTTATTAGGGGGGGTTAGGGGGGTACCCTAGATCCAAAGGGGGCCTAAGACTAACTGCCCTACCACACTAACTGTCACAAACTGACACCAATGCAGTAATCAGAAAAAAAACACAAAAAACTGCTTGGTGTCAGTGTGACGGGGGGGGGGGTGATTAGGGGGTGATCGGGGGGTGATGGGGGGTGTAATGTGTGCCTGGCATGTTCTACTGTGTGTGTGTGTTGTGCACTCACATCGATGTCTTCTCTCCTCTGTGCCGGAACGGAAAATACCGAGCCGAGGAGAGATGACATCACTTCCTCCACTTCTGGTGGACATCCTGAAGAAGGCCGACTATGATGGAAAGTATGGACCTTACCCCAACCCCAATGTCAGGAAGGCCAAGAGTCCAGGAGTCTGCACTGGAATTTTGGGGTACGTCGATCGAAAGATCAGCTCAGGAAGCGGTGGTCGGACCTCAAATTACGAGAACATGAGCAGTACAGAAAGATCCGGAGAGTACAGCAAAAAAGTAAGTAGTTGTCCTGTGTTCCTATTCTTTATGTTTATTACGTTCATGCTGCTCCATGTGCATTCCTTACAAGTGTACATTTTTAAATGGCAACTTTCATGTTCATGGCCACATTATTCGTTCGTATCAAACATTTTTCTTTCGGCCTCTAAAACACCATTGTTTAGGCCATATGCATTTGGCAACAATTTTTAGGCCCTACTTGTCTGAAACTAATTTGGTTGTGTAGATGGGTTTGTTACTAGAATGAAATGCAAACTAGATTCTGTGTAAGGAGAGGACACTCAGCAGCTGTTTTCACATCTGGACACTGGAGCACTAGTGTGGGACACAAGAACACCATTTTTATTAGGGGGCCACACAGGTGCTCCAGTGTATACTATAGGGGGGGGGGGGCTACATCTGTGAAGCTTGTACCAAACAGGTAAAGTATTGAAGCTTGACAAAGGACACTAAAAATGCTACATTTTGGAACTCTGCCAAAAAAGACAATTGTACCCCACTTCCAAGCAATGTTTCCTGTTTAAAGTTCTGCCATCAAATCTCTGTGTGCTAAGTATAGCATTTTTGTTTTACATAGGGGAGAAAAGACTCGGAGGACACCCCTCATCCGAGGAGACCACAGACCCCCCGCCTCTGGAAGAAGGGGAAATCCCACTAACCCAAGAAGAGCAGGAGGAAGAAGACGTGGTGGAACTAGTCACCACAACAGGTGAGTGTCTGCGACCACAGGCTCAGGTAAGAGATGGATGCCGGCATATTTTTGATACTTTTTTTTTTTTTTTGGTTTCTCTCTTTTTAGGTGATCGTGATGTTGTGGATCCAGATCCTTTCACATCAGAAAGTGCCCAGATCCTGATCGGGGAGATCATGGGGTGTAAGTTACAATTGGAAAACCTCAAGAAAAACATCATTGATGTTTTGGGTCAAGTTTAAAACCCCTCCCAATCCCTTTGTTTTTTGGTGTGCGACAATGTTAAAAATCTATATGCAATTTTTAGAAAAGCCAAATTTTGAAGATGCACATATTGTGCCAACATGTGCTATCTGCCATCACGGGAGATCAATGTAGGCGTTTTGGGGGTGCAACCCCTTCCTCAATAATAAAGTAGCTGAGAGGAAGGGGTTTCTCCCCCAAAACACGTCCCTTGATCCCCCGTGATGGCAGCTAGCACATGTTGACATTGGGAAATTTGTGTGCATCTTCCAAATTTGACTTTTCCTGGGGTGACTTCACCCCATCTGAACGCAATATCAAACACAGTTCCTAAATACTCATGTCTGATATTGCCTTCAAGTTCTACCAAATGTGAATTTTGTAAGTTCAAGATTTGTGTCTTTCTTGTTGGTTTTACACATGCCTGTTTTATCTTAAATGGACACTTCTATTTTTTATAATGCTACCCCAAAAATTGTTATCCAACAAACATGTTGGTTTGTTTGAAAAACCTTTTCTAAATGCACATGTGATTGTGCAGGTATTAAAAAGATTGTTAAGCAAGAATGTGTGGATTATTGTGTCAACGCTAAAACACTTTGGTGGTGATGTAATTGGTGTTTTCTGTGAAAATGGGGGTTATTTCCTAAGGGCAAATCCTCTTTGCACTACAAGTGCAGTTTCAGTGCAGTTTCAAGTGCACTTGTAGTGCAAAGTGTCTTTGCCTTTAGTAAATAACACCCAACAGTGCTTTGTATAAGGTTACACAATCATGCCATTTTCTGGACTCAACACATTTCTGTCAGGGTCAGCTAAAACAAACACAAGCAGTAAATGTCCACAAAGATTTTCTTTTTTTTGGTTTTTTATTTGATAAAGGCTTCACACATTTTCTGGCATATTGATGGCCCCCCTACCCACAAAGAACTCCAGGTATCGGAACCGGACATCACGGGCACTCAGGGAGGGCAAGCCAGGACGGCCACTTTCAAGCGCCGTCAGTGTTGTTTCATGTATCATTCCGGCCTCAGGCCCAACTGAGCCAGCATAGTTGGCCGAATGTTTGCGTAAAAAGTTATGGAGAATACAGCACGCCAGGATTATATGATTAAGTTTATACTCCGCCATATGGATGGGTGTCAGAAATAGGCGGAACCGGCTGGCCAGGATTCCAAATGTGTTCTCCACCACTCTTCTGGCTCTGGCCAGCCAGTAATTAAAAACCCTCTGTTCCGGGGTGAGGGTCCTCATAGGGAATGGCCGCATAAGATGGTCCCCCAGCGCAAACGCTTCATCAGCAACGAAGACGAATGGGAGTCCTTCCACATTGTCCTCTGGAGGTGGCAAGTCCAAGCTGCCATTCTGGAGACGCCTGTAAAACTCCGTCTGGGAGATGACTCCACCATTGGACATCCGGCCATTCTTCCCCACTTCCACATACAAGAAGTTGTAATTAGCCGACGCCACCGCCAACATCACAATACTATTATCACAATTACTATTAACCCCTTATAGTTGAAATAGTACTACCCCGAGTTGGGTGGTGGGACGATGTGGACGTGTTTCCCATCAATTGCCCCTCCGCAGTTAGGAAAGTCCCACCGCTGGGCAAAGTGGGAGGCCACAGTCTGCCATTCCTGTGGCGTGGAAGGAAACTGTTGAGGAAAACAAAAATAAATTACTATTTTTGCACATAAACATGGCAAGCAGATTAGACACAAACATTCTTGGCCAACCTCCAGATAGCATTTATTAAGGGGAATTTAACAACACCAAAGTATAAGGTACACCTATCATATTCCCCCTCCCCCCCCTCTCATGGGCTATTTCTAACATTATGGGGGGGGGGGATCTTGGACAGGTAACCCTCTCCACTTCATTGAGAGATGAATGCCTAAATACAGGGTATTACTTGGAACAGCCCCTCCTTAGTTACACTATTGGCAGCCCACTGGACAGGTAAGAAGTGTCATAATACAAAGATATAAATACACACTGTACACATTTGAGGACATTTGGACATTCTGCTATTACCTGTCAAGATAATAATAGGATACAAAAACTTTAAACAGTACCATTTGAAAGTATACAGGCAGGCCTTTGCACTACATGCTTTGGGTAATTCATCCATAAATCTGAGCACAAAAGAGATGGGTATAGTGTGTATGGGTTTGGCAAAGTCAGCAGATAGATGATTGAGGATAGATAGAGAATTGTTATCAGCTGACTTAGCAGTTGGGGGGAGGGAGGGTTAATAAAAATGATTTGGGGACGCCACAAAAAAAAAGCCTCTGGCACTGTGCCTGAATTTAAAGCACAAATCACATTTCTAAACATTTTAGGGGGTGTTTGGGGTAAAGCACTACTATGGAGCCGATAAAATACATTGTTAAGTGACTACATGCGGTGAATATAGGGGCAGGAGAACATGCTGGGGAGGTTATTGAAGGCCGATCTGTATGAAGGACTAAAAAATTAATTACAGAAAAATCCAGCATGCATGAGGACAAAGGGGACATTCACAGCATATTCCAATCATGGTAATTAGGGAATGAGGAAAGAAATACAAGATATTAGCAAACATTCAATACAATAAAATGTGATATTAAAGGATAAATATTACCTCCATATACTCCTTCTGCAGGACCTGGATGATGGCAGAACAGGTCTCTGGGATAATGATCCCCAGAGCCTGGGGGGAGATGCCTGTCGAGAACTTCAAGTCCTGCAGACTTCTCCCTGTCATCAAGTACCGCAGGGTAGCGACGAGCCTCTGCTCCGGAGTGATGGCTTGCCTCATGCAGGTATCCTGCCTGCTAATATAAGGGGTCAGCGAAGCCAACAAACGGTGAAACACGGGGTCCGTCATCCTGAGAAAGTTCCTGAAATCATCAGGATTATTCTCACGGATCTCACGGAGCAAAGGCATATGAGAGAACTGGTCACGCTGAAGCAACCAATTCTTGGTCCATGAACTCCTCCCCACCCCGTTCATGGACTGGACTTGTGTCAAGGTCAGGACCCCAACACCAAGCCCCCGCACAGCACGAACTCTACGAGGAGTACATATACGCAACATGGCTAGAAAACGGTCGGCTGCTCAGAACGAAGTAACAGAACGCACTGAAGAACAGCAAGGCCTGTGAAGAGCGACCAGAAAAACAGTAACGAACAAACAAGAACCCAATGACTACTTAAAGTCACGCGTAGCTTGCTTGCACGCACTGAAGAGCAGATACAAACCCACAAGCACAAACTGAACCGCAGAAAACGATCTGAAAGCCACGAGTCTGAAAAAGCGTGAATCGTCTCTCACCAAACTTTTACTAACACGAGATTAGCAAAAGGAGCCCAAAGGGTGCCGCGCTTGGTTCTGAACTGGCCTTTTCTAGTCTCGTCATACGTGGTTGACGTCACCGCGTTGTTGGCGATCGGAAATTCCGACAACTTTGTGCGACCGTGTGTACGCAAAACAAGTTTGAGCCAACATCCGTCGGAAAAAATCCTAGGATTTTGTTGTCGGAATGTCCGAACAAAGTCCGACCGTGTGTACAGGGCATAAGGGTTCTGATGAAATAGATTTTTACAAAAATACCACCAGTGTGGCAACTTGAACCTTGAGGGTGCTGAGCACTAGGCCCTTGTCCACTTCATCTTGCAGGAATTCCAGAATAGAGGGAATCTGTTTTAATGATCTGCCGGATGCTGTGCACCAGGAGTTGAAGACTTTCCAGACTTTGGAATATATTGCTCTGGTAACCTTCTTTCTAGATAGGAGGGTAGCAACCAATCTATCCTAGAAAGGCGTAGCAGAGGTGAGATTTCCAACTGTGTGCCAGAACATCTACTCCCAGTGATGACTCGTTCCAGTTCAGGGAGAAGAAGCGAGACACTTGTGAATTTTCCTGAGTCGCAAAGAGATCCACTCTTGGCCACCCCTATTTCTTCACAATCAAACGGAAGACATCTGGATTCAATTGCCACTCCGCTTCGAATACCTGATTCCTGCTGAGGAAGTCCGCCACCCTGTTTAGAGTCCCCTTTAAATTAACTGTGGACAAGGATAGAGTATGGAGCTCTGCCCAACTTAGAATGCCTCTTGCTAGGTCCTGCAGAACTCTGCTTCTGGTTCCCCCCTGTCTGTTTATGTAGGCCACTGCCGTGGCGTTGTCTGACAGTAGGAATGAGCTTCGAGCTCGAATCGAATCCATGTTCGACTCGAACATCGCCTGTTCGACCGTTCGTCGAATTGCAAACGTTATGGGCTGTTCGCACCAAATTTGAGTGGCGCATCATGGCCTATAATTCACTGCGGCATCGCAGTGCATTGCTGGCAGATGATTGGCCAAGCATGCACTATGACCCGCATGCTTGGCCAATCACAGCGCCATCTATACAGAGAGCCGTAATTGGCCAAAGCCAGGGTGGCTTTGGCCAATTATGGCTCAGGGGGTTTAGTACACGCCCTACACTATATAAGGCCGCCTGTGTGGCGGCCTTGTGTAGTGTGTGGCGGTGGCGGAGAGAGATAGAGAGACAGTGTCATTTGATTTAAGTTAGATAGAGTAGGTAGGCGAGTCAGTTAGCTGCATTTACAGTGTATTGTGTATATATATATATGCATCCTAGGTGTTGTGTGTATATGTATATATATACACTGTATTCAGTTTAACTAGATACGTTCCTGTTATTCTCTTCCTACTGACAGGCAGGCAGGTGTTTTTATAGTATTTTTAGTATTTACAGTTAGTGTACTGTGTCCTTTGCACAGTGTGCACCTGAAGCTACCTGAAGAAAATTGCTGGTGTTCTTCTGATCTTATTAGTACCACAGGCAGGAGCTACAGTATTTACAGTTAGTGTACTGTGTTCTCTGCACAGTGTGCACCAGGGGCGGATCCAGAGTCTAGTCTCGGGAGGGGCACTGCCAGAAAATCCATTTTTTTGTGGGCAATTTATCGGGGAAACGGCTGGTGTTGGCGCTTCAATCATCCTGGCACCATGGTTGTTACAGTGTCAGGATGATTATTAGCGCATTATTTCTATAATTACATTGTAAAATAAAATGAAATAGTTCAACTCACCATAATGCAGAATCAGTGGGAGCCCTGCTGATTGTCACTTGTCACGTCACCTGCCACACGTTTTGGATTGTCACTTGCCATGTCACCTGCCACACGTTGCGGATTGTCACTTGCCACGTCGCCTGCCACACCTTGTGTATTGTCACTTGCCACGTCGCCTGCCACACCTTGTGTAGTGTCACTTGCCACATCACCTGCCACACCTTGTGGATTGTCACTTGCCACGTCGCCTGCCACACCTTGTGTATTGTCACTTGCCATGTCACCTGCCACACCTTCTGGATTGTCACTTGCCTGCCACCAGATGCAGATTGTCACTTGCCACGTCACCTGCCACACCTTGCGGATTGCCACATCATCTGCCACACCTTGTGGATTGTCACTTGCCTGCTAAGTGGGTGTTTTAGTTGTCTCTTGCTGTGACCCCGAATTCCCAGACTCAGGCAGCAGAGAGATAATGTAATCTCTTTGCTGCCTGCCCAGTGAGGGCAGAAGTTACTGCAGGGATGCAGGGCTGGCAGTGACAGATGATCTCATCTCTCTGCTCCCCCGCCCCTGGCTAACTGATTGGCCAGCTGACACACTGAGCCTGCTCTCTCTCTCTCTCACCTGCCAACACACTGAGACACCTGGCAGCTCAGCCCACCCACAAACCTCGCCATCTGCCCACAAACCGGTCAGCCCGCTATCAGAGCCGCCCGCTATTTCATCCGCCTGCGGAGCCGCCTGATATGTCAGCCGCTCGCAGAGCCGCCCGATGTGTCAGCCGCTCGCAGAGCCGCCCGATATGTCAGCCGCTCGCAGAGCCGCCCGATATGTCAGCCGCTCGCAGAGCCGCCTGATATGTCAGCCGCTCGCAGAGCCGCCCACTTTCTCACCCGCCCGCAGAGCCACCCGTTATCTCACCCGCCTGGCTAGCAACAGATTTCTCGGGGGTGGCAATTGCCCCGTTGCCCCCCCCCTGGATCAGCCCCTGGTGTGCACCTAAAGCAACCTGAATAAAATTGCTGGTGTTCTTCTGATCCTATTATTACCACAGGCAGGCAGCTGCAGTATTTACAGTTAGTGTACTGTGTCCTCTGCACAGTGTGCACCTAAAGCTACCTGAAGAAAATTGCTGGTGTTCTTCTGATCCTATTAGTACCACAGGCAGGCAGCTGCAGTATTTACAGTTAGTGTACTGTGTCCTCTGCACAGTGTGCACCTAAAGCTACCTGAAGACAGTTGCTGTTGTTTTGATCCTATTAATACCGCAGGCAAGCAGCTGCAGTATTTACAGTTAGTTTACTGTGTCCTCTGCACAGTATGCACCTAAAGCTACCTGAAGAAAATTGCTGGTGTTCTTCTGATCCTATTAGTACCACAGGCAGGCAGCTGCAGTATTTACAGTTAGTGTACTGTGTCCTCTGCACAGTCTGCACCTAAAGCTACCTGAAGAAAATTGCTGGTGTTCTTCTGATCCTATTAGTACCACAGGCAGGCAGCTGCAGTATTTACAGTTAGTGTACTGTGTCTTCTGCACAGTGTGCACCTAAAGCTACCTGAAGACAGTTGCTGTTGTTCTGATGCTATTAATACCACCGGCAAGCAGCTGCAGTATTTACAGTTAGTGTACTGTGTCCTCTGCACAGTGTGCACCTAAAGCTACCTGAAGAAAATTGCTGGTGTTCTTCTGATTCTATTAGTGCCACAGGCAGGCAGCTGCAGTATTTACAGTTAGTGTACTGTGTCCTCTGCACAGTGTGCACCTAAAGCTACCTGAAGAAAATTGCTGGTGTTCTTCTGATCCTATTAGTACCACAGGCAGGCAGCTGCAGTATTTACAGTCAGTGTACTGTGTGCTCTGCACAGTGTGCACCTAATGCTACCTGAAGAAAATTACTGGTGTTCTTCTGATCCTATTAGTACCACAGGCAGGCAGCTGCAGTATTTACAGTTAGTGTATTGTGTCCTCTGCACAGTGTGCACCTAAAGCTACCTGAAGAAAATTGCTGGTGTTCTTCTGATTCTATTCTATTGATGGAAGAGGGCCATCAATGAGTACCTATGCGACTATGGCACCAGGACAGGGTCAGGGGAGCTTGTTTTTTTTTCCCCACGCCAGTGGGCTATGATCAGGGATGCATGCACTGTCCTGTCACCATTTGAGGAGGCCACGAGGATGGTGAGCAGTGACAGTGCATGCATCAGTTACACCGTCCTTCTTGTCCACCTGTTGGAGCACACGCTGCATGGAATAATGGACAGGGCACTTGAGGCAGAACAGAGGGAGGAAGAGGAGGACTTCCTTACCTCTCAAAGCCCCCTTTATCCAGACAGTGTTCCTGCGTGCGTGCCGATCACACAGGAAGAGGACGAGGAGGAGGAGGAGGATTGTGTCAGCATGGAGGTGGAGCCTGGCACTCAGCATCAGCAGCAGTCTTCAAGGGATCATTTACAGTCCGAAGAAACCCATGGACTTGTACATGGCTGGGAGGAGGTGGCTGCGGATCATGTCACTTAGTGACCCAGAGGACTCTGGACCGAATGCCTCAGCAAACCTACGCTGCATGGCCTCCCTGATCCTGCAAATCCTCCAGAAGGATCCTCATATTCGTGGTATCAAGGAGAAGGATCATTACTGGCTGGCAACCCTCCTTGATCCACGTTACAAGGGTAAGCTTGCAGACCTTATCTTGCCGTCGCAGAGGGAGCAGAGGATGAAACATCTTTGGGAGGCCTTGCAGAAAGGTTTGTGCAATGTGTTTCCAGAGCCTGGGAGGTTACAATTTCCTGGTCCTCCTGGACAACGTGTTGCTGAGGCTTCGGTCAGTCACAGACGGAGGGTGGAGAAGGTGGCCGTCTGACTGATGCGTTCAGACAATTTTTTAGTCCGCAGCCCCAAGGTATGATTGGTTACACCAACCATCGCCAGCGTCTGATTCACATGGTGCAGGAATGCACAGGGGCAAGATCAGACTTGGACACCTTTCCCACTGAAAATCCTCTGGGTTACTGGGTCTTGAGGATGGATCACTGGCCAGAGCTTGCACAGTATGCAATTGAGCTACTGGCCTGTCCTGCATCCAGCGTTCTTTCGGAACGAACATTCAGTGCTGCTGGAGGCTTTGGAACTGATCACAGGGTGTGCCTGTCCACCAAATCGGTCGATCGGCTGACCTTCATAAAAATGAATCAGCCTTGGATCACCAGCTACCAAGCACCTGATGCTGATGTAACTGATTGATTTTTTTTTTTAATGTGAGATCCCTTCAAGACTGCCTATGCTGATGCTGAGTGACAATCCTCTTCCTCCTCAATTTTCATGCTGATAGCTTGTAAGAACATTTTTGGTTCTGGGCACTGCCACAAGTGGCCAAGGCCCTGTTTACCAGGGGCGTGTAATTCGAATTTTTGATGCAATACTTTTCAGCAGGGCTCATTCCTGCGCTACAACTAGAGTATCTGTGAGGGGTTGCAGTGTTGTGGCACCAGCACCAGTGCCCAAGGCCCAATTTTTCTGCCCCTGTTTAACAGGGGCGTGTAATTACAATTTTAATGCAATACTTTGCAGCAGGGCTCATTCCTGCGCGCCACTATAGCATCTGTGAGGGGTTGCAGTGTTGTGACACCAGTGTCTAAGGCCCAATTTTTCTTCCCCTGTTCAACAGGGTCATGTAATTACAATTCTTGATCTAATATTTCACAGCAGGGCCCATTCCTGCGCCCACCAAGAGTAACTGTGATGGCTTACAGTGTTGTGGCAACACCACCACCAACACCACCACCAAAGGCCCAATTTTTCTGCCCCTGTTCAACAGGTGCAGGTAATTACTGTGCCCACCAAAAGTAACTGTGAGGGCTTACAGTGTTGTGGCAACACCAACACCTAAGGCCCCAATTTCTGCAGAGTATATAGGGCAGGCCCCTACTTTCAAACATCCAACTTACAAACGACTCCTACTTGCATACGGAAGGAGACAACAGGATGTGAAATGAAATCTACCCCTAGGAAGGGAAATTCTCTCCTGTAAGAGTTAATATGGGAAAAACATGTCTCCTCTTCACTGATGCTTTATTACCAATCCTTGTTTCACTAAAACCCCCAAATTTTCAAAAAACATTTGTCATTGGGACAGAAAGTGAGGTGAAATCTTCTGAAGAGGTGCATGGACAGCAAGACAAATGTTCCAGGGGTGATAACCCTTTTCCAAAAAGCTTAAAAATAGATTTTTGGGCTGGAGCTACACTTTAAAAATGTACCAGTTCAAAATTACAAACAGATTCTACTTAACAACAAACCTACAGTCCCTGTCTTGTTTGCACCGCCTGTATACTGCTGTTCAGAGTATATAGGGCCTGGGGGCCCCACGCCTTTCCTTTTTTTAATTTGGGTGCGGGGTTCCCCTTAACATCCATACAAGACCCAAAGGGCCTGGTAATGGACTGGGGGGGGGGGTACCCATGCCGTTTGTCTCACTGATTTTCATCAATTTTGCCGGGATCTGACATTACATTAAAGCTGCAAGCAGTTTTAAATTACTTTTATTCCTTTAAAAATGTCATTTTGTGCAGGGACTGTTCTAAGCACAGGAAACACGTGCCACTTTACAGGCATACTATAGACACCCCCCAGGTACGATATTTAAAGGAATATTTCACTTTTTATTTTTCACTTTAAGCATCATTAAAATCTCTGCTCCCGAAAAAACAGGTGCTTTTAAAAATTTTTTTGCATTGATACATGTCCCCTGGGGCAGGACCCGAGTCCCCAAACCCTTTTTAGGACAATAACTTGCCTATTAGGCTTTAAAATTAGCACTTTTGATTTCGAACGTTCGAGTCCCATGACTTTAATGGGGTTCTAAAGTTTCGGTTCGTTCGCAGGATCTGGTGCGAACCGAACCGGGGGGTGTTCGGCTCATCCCTATCTGACAGGATCTGAGTATGCTGTCCCTGGACTTCTTCTGCAAATGTCAGTAAGGCCATTTCTATCGCCTTTAGTTCCATCCAGTGTCCTGATGGCTCCTAACGCGTGTCGTCACGTCACGTGACTTCTTCAGAGGAATTGAAGTCACGTGACGTGACGACATGCGTTAGGAGCACGGGACGTTGCCACACAATAGCTGATGTGACGAGCACGGCGCTCGCAGAGACATCACCCCCCAGCTGTTGTTGTATGTAAGTGTATGACATTCTGGCTCATTTATTAAAGTGTATACTATACGGGATCACGCTATGTGCGTTTTTTTCTTGTCTTTATACTGCACTGTATAACGCTGCATGACGAGCGGTGAGGAACAGGAGGTGTAGTTACTTTGGAGGGTCCTTTGGCCAGCAGCTGGGATTATACAAGCTCGGCGCTCGTGGGTTGAGGCTTGCGCTCATTGATTACATGTGAGTGCAACCCCCCCTTTCTCCCCCCTTCTCTTGCCTTTCCTCCCCTCCTGTGTTCTCCACATCAAACGGTATTACACCATATGCTGTTTATCTTGTTCTCTCTACATATTATACACCACATCTCTGAGCAACGCCATCTGCTTGAATTTTTTTGGATTTTATTTTCTGCTGGGCTTCATACATAGATGCTGTATACCTTACAGCTGTAAGGTAAGGGGCTTGTGGACACGGAGGTGCCCCCACTGAAGATCACTCCCCTCCTTTCATTTACACCATTGTGTTTTTGATTTTCATTCAGAAATGTCACATCTGGTGGCGGGACTATTGTCACAATTTTTAATATTATATACAGTATTTTTATGAACTCTCATATGTGGATTTTATTGGATTTTTGGTTCATACCTGTGATTTGCCAAGTGTGTGTGTTTTACAACACTCACCACCGGGACTATTATATTTTTTGACGTGTTTATTTATTTGTTTATTCATGCATTTAGTGTGTTGATATGATATATTTGTCAACATATTCTACACATTGTTTAGGAATTGTTTATGATCACCTTTGATATTTTGCACTTGTCTGGCTATCCATGTGCACAGTGTATTGACATATATTGTAACATATTGTTTTATGTTAGAACTTTCTTTATACACCATTTAGTGGTATTCCCATGTAGTCCACCACTCATTTGTAGCTGTCCACTTTTTTTTCTTTTTTTCTTTTCTTCTTTTATTTATTTTATGATTGATGTTTCTAGGCTATCTGGTATGTTTGTCACATGCACTTTAGTGTAGCCCCTTGTTCCTCCTCCCTTTACTCCCTTCCTATCACAGCGCAACTACCATCCCTTCATTTGTAACTTTGGACTGTAACACTGACACCACTTCTACCAACTTTTTCTGTTTTTCTCCTGGAAGAAAAATGTTTTGCTCCAAAGAGTTGATACGGAAACCCAGGAATAACACTTCCTGTGAGGGAATCAGATTTGACTTTTGGAGGTTTAAGATCCACCCTATGGATTCTAGGTGAACACGGGCTCTGACCAAGTTTTCCTGAAGACCTAAAAAACAGCAGGTTGTCCAGATAAGGAATCACTGAGATTCCTTCTAGGCGCAGAGGCGCCAATGCTTCGGCCATTATTTTCGTGAACACCCTTGGGGATGATGAAAGACCGAATGGGAGTGCTCTGAAATGCAGATGTACCACCTTCTTCCCTTCTTTTAGTGCTAACCTCAGATATTTCTGGGACCTGGCGGCAATAGGAATGTGGAGGTAGGCATCTTATAAATCTATTGATGCCATGTATCACCCTTGATTCAGGAGGTTTTTTACTGAGGAAATGGAATCCATCCGAAATCTTCTGTACTCTACTGATTTGTTCAGCATTTTGAGATTTAGGATGAGGCGGAACTTTCCTGAAGGTTTCTGAACAAGGAATACATGTGAGTAGAAACCCTGGATGAACTCCCCTGTCGGGATCAGAACAATGACTCTCTGGGATTTCAGTTCCTGAATTAGGAACTTCATGGCGAAAGCCTTGACCGGATCCCTTGGGACATTTGTCACCAAGAATCTTTTTGGAGGTTCTTCCGTGAATTCTATCATGTATCCCTGGGAGAGCATATTCACAATAAACTGGTTTGAAGTAATGGCTCTCCACTGAGGAAGAAACTCCTGAAGTCTTCCTCAGACCTTGAGGGGGGAGTCATTGCGGTTTCCCGAAGGTCATAGGAGGATTGAAGAGCACTCCACTCCTACCTTTGGGCTTCTGGGAAAACCATGGCTTCCTCTGGCTCTGCATTTTTTCTTCCTACTGCTCTTTTTGAGGCCGAAAAAAAATGCTTACGGGTCTGCACCTGTTTCTTCTTGACCGGAAATGACTTCTTATTATCAGCCGTACGGTCAAGAATGGACTCTAGCTCCGAACCAAACAGCAAATCTCCTGCAAAGGGAATGCTACACGGTCTGGTTTTGGATGCAGCATCCCCTGGCCAAGTTTTCAGTCACAAAGCACTCCTAGCAGAGTTCGTTAAAGCTGCTGACCTGGCTGACATGCGAATTGATTCTGTTGAAGCATCCGCAATGTATGATATTGCTGCCGACAAAGTTGTAAAGGAGTCCAGAATCTCCTGTTTTGGGGAATCCGCCATAACATGGGCCTTCAGCTTGTTAACCCAGTGTTCTAAGTTCCTTGCAACACAAGTTGTTGTCATTGCCGGCTTTAGATTGTTCATCACTGATTGCCAGGTTCTTTTAAGAAGCAGGTCCATCCCTTTATCCATGGGCTCCTTCAGAGTGCCCATATCCTCAAAGGTGAGGTCTGTAGACTTCGAAACCTGGGAAAAAGCAGAATCCAATTTTGGAACCTTGTTCTAAATAGAGTCAGGATTTTCCTCAAATGGAAATCTTCTCTTGTGAGCTAGGGAAAAGAATGGCTTTTTTCTCAGGTTCCAGACACTCTTTTTTAATCATATCTGTGATTATTGAATGGACTGGAAAAGAACGACCTTTTGAATCTCCCAAACCTGCGTACATGTGGTCATGCAGGGAGAGCTCCTTCTTTTACTTTTCTATCCCCAAAGTAGCATGGATTACTTTCAGGTCCTCCGACCTCTTCTAGCAACATTTTGTACTTAGAAGCGGCATCTGCTTCATTTTCCTCCTCCTCAGACTCTGTTTCATCTGCAGCAAGGGAAGCGGATTCTTGTGAAGTGTCCTGGGATATCGGACCTTCTATTAGTATCTGAGAGCTGCCTTGGGGTTCTGAAGATGGCTGCGGAACCCTGGGATCCCCTGAGGGACCTGGTTCCTCTCTTAGGTTTAACCTAAAAGCTTGAAAGGTGGCACGGAGCTCATCCTTAATGGTTGTAACCAAATCGCCACAAATGGATGGAGACTCCTCCCTGACTAGATTTGCAATGCAATTTGCACAAAGCGTTTTGGTCCAAACTTCGCTTAATTTCTCTTTGCAGACAGGGCACCTTCTCTTGACTGGTTGGGCAGAACCTTTGGCCTGGACAAACAGAAAAAAGACAAGGAACCACGCTGAAAAGGCTACTACACAGCACAGATAAGACACCCAGGTGCACTAGGAAAGACAACATCTTACTTCCCTGTGCCCAGCAATCCACCACCGCCACCTAAGGTCCCCTGTTTGTAGGCAGATATGCTAACCACTAGTCACTGCAACAAACATTCCCAGGGAGATGGGGGGTGGGGGGAGTGGGGAAAGGGTGAGTAACCCCCACAGGAGAAAACGGCCCACAGTAACATAGGACACAGTCCCTTACCTTGGCCTTGCTGGTTCCTTGGCTTGCCCCCTTATCCGCTGCATCGCTGTCCATAGCTGCACTGCGGACGCATGGTGAAGACCGCTGGTTCCAGATTCGCCGCCACGCCAACCCGGAACTTAAGGCACCAGGTGACCCTGCCCTCTCCCCCTACGCTTGTGGCCGGAAATGACACTGCACGCCGACCCAGAAGTACTGCTTCTTCCTATGCAGGACGCAGCCAAGGCTCTCCTCGGCCACCAGAACAATGGCGGCTGCTACATTCCCATCCCGTGGTGCAGGCGTCAGCGGGAAACAAAAAACAGCCACCCCATCTGAAGTTAAAAGGGGGACAGCACTGCTAGTCTGTGCAGGCTCTCCCCGAGCACAGAAGAGGGTGAGGGAGCCCACGGGACCATCCAACAGGAGGCAAGTGGGAGGATCACTCTCCCAGCAAAAAAAGACTAACAGGTGAGAACCTCGTGTGTCCCAGGAAAGCCCTGAGAGATCATGGCTCCCACCAGAGGTATTCCTCTATCTGGAGGAAACACAAAAAACTGATGGAAGCAACATGGAGGCCTCCTATTAAAGACTTAATTGATGAGGTGTTTCCTGTGGGAGGAGGAGCCATGATCTCTCGGGTCCTGTCCTGAAAGACGTTTTGGAAAATAATGTTCTTTAACAAGGAAAATACATTCCACATTAATAATTGTGCTACCAAAATTAGTGTGTGCTGTAAATTGCCTCCAGCATTCCTCCTGTATCTTCTTGCTGGAGGCTGTCATTTTGCTGAAGCCCAGATCCCCTGAACAGCAGTAAATCACAAAGCGGAACTAAACCCATCGATTTAACGATTTAAAAAAACAGCTACATGCCTGGAATGTCGGGATTGCCAACTGTCACATTGGTTGTGCTCTCAACTAAAACTGTCAAATCATCAAATGGCTGGTGTCATAACTGATCACATGTGCAGCACCATGGCAGTTGCAGATCAAATATAAGCAGCTTATTAAAGGCTAGGAGGATTTCAACTGAAATTTTACCCATAACAACTTGATAAAAAATAATGTTCTTTAGGAAAGTACATACATTCCACTTTGATAATTATTATGCTACCAAAATTAGTGTGTACTGTAAAATTGCCTCCAGAATTGTTCCTGTTTCTTATTACTGGAGGCTGCCACTTTGCTGAAGCCCAGAGCCCCTTGAACAGCAATAAATAATAAAGCAGAACTAAACCCATCGATTTAACAGCTTCAAAAGACAGTTACATTCTTATCAAACCGTCAAATGACTGGTGTCATAACTAATCACCATGGCAAGTGCAGATCAAACAGAAGCAGCTTCCTTGGCTGTAAAGAATAGGAGGGTTTAATTCTGCTTTAAGGCTGTCAGCAGATCAGCCTTTACAAACTCGGCAGTGCCTAAAAATGCCTAAAATTGGAGAGCAACTGAGAATGTGCAGAGCAGGGTGAGACAGTGTATTACTGGAATTTAAACAGTATAGATACTTTTGTTTAATGTTTTACATAGCTATACTTGCAAAAGGGGCAAGCCTGAAGTGATCCAACAGGACTTCATTTACTGACTAAAGTTCCACTTTAATGTGCAATTCCATTGGAAAATGCACCATGAAAAGGTGCTTCTCCATGGGGTAAACTGCAAGCTGTCATCCTCTGTTAGCTTGAGACAAAATCTCAGAGCATAACAGCATCCAGTGGTACCAGAGGGAATAAAGGTGTCATTCTTATCCATGGACAGTAGATGGCGCTGATGGACCAGATACCAGCACTGGGTCACAAAGTAGAGAAGGCTTTTCATATCTGAACACTGCAATTTGAAATGAAAACACATTTGGATAGAAATATTATTATCTATCTGACATCTACTTACTATGTATACAACTATGCACAAATGATATATGGGACCTGGTATATTCCCATTAATATCAAATCTGGTTTACTTTTTGCATCACCTTTAGGGCCGGTTTACACTAGATGCGGTGCGATTTCCCAGCGAATTCTCTCCAAATCTGCACTGCATCTAAATCGTAAACCTGTTAATGCAAACTGATTGCAGAGTGTATGTTAGGTTAACAACACCCCGCAATAAGTTTGCAAAACGCAGCACCATTTGCATAATCAGATCGCATGGGTGTTCACACCCATGCGATCCAATTCTGGTGCGGACAAAAAAAAAAAAAGGGTCTTGCACGAGTTTGGTCCGAATGCTATGCGAATTCAGCCATACAGTTTGTAAGGCTGAATTTGCATTACACAGACATTTTCTTTGTTTCTGTTATAAAATTTAGCAAATTAGTAATTTTTCTTCGTAAATTTTTGCCACAATTTATACCGCTACATATCTTTGGTAAAAATAAGTACAAATCGGTGTATATTATTTGGTCTTTGTGAAAGTTATAGAGTCCACGAGCTATGGTGCCAATATCTGAAAATTGATCACACCTGAAGTACTGACGGCCTATCTATATTCTTGAGACCCTAACATGCCAGAAAAGTACAAATACCCCCCAAAATGACCCCTTTTTGGAAAGAAGACATTCCAAGGTATTTAGTAAGAGGCATGGTGAGTTTTTTGAAGTTGTCATTTTTTCCCACAATTCTTTGCAAAATCAAGATTTTTTTTTCCCACAAAAATGTCATATTAGCAGGTTATTTCTCACACACAGCATATGCATACCACAAATTACACCCCAAAACACATTCTGCTATTACTCCCGAGTATGGCAATACCACATGTAGGAGACTTTTACACAGTGTGGCCACATTTTGAGGCCCAACATGCAGGGGAGCACCTCCAGGCGTTCTGGAGCACCCAGGCCAATTCTGACATTTCTCTCCTACATGTAAAAATCATCATTTATTTGCTAGAAAATTGCATAGAACCCCAAAACATTATATATGTTTTTTTTAGCAAAGACCCTAGAGAATACAATGGCGGTTGTTGCAACTTTTTATCTCGCACGGTATTTGCGCAGCAATTTTTTTAACGCTTTTTTTTTGGGAAAAAAAACAGTTTAGTGCTTTAAAAAAAAAAAAACAGTAAAGTTGGCCCAATATTTTTGCATAATGTGAAAGATGAAGTTACACAGAGTAAATAGATACCTAACATGTCACCTTCAAAATTGCACACGCTCGTGGAATTATTATTCGAGATTTATATAGCGCCAACAGTTTACGCAGCGCTTTACAATGTATAAGGGGGACAAAACAATTACAGTACAGTTTAATACAAAAGGGACAGAAGGGCCCTGCTCGTAGAGCTTACATTCTAAAGGGAGGGGGTGGTGGTACAAAAGGTAATAGCTGCAAAGAATGATTTGATGGGGGTGGCTCAGGGACAGTTATGTGGGTGTGGGATAGGCTTCCCTGAATAAATGAGTTTTCAGGGATCTCCTAAAGGTGGACAGAGTAGGGGCTGATCGGACATACTGGGGCAGGGAATTCCAGCGGATGGGAGAGGCTCTGGAGAAATCCTGAAGGCGAGCATGGGAGGAGGTAACAAGGGAGCTAGAGAGCAGGAGGTCCTGGGAGGAGCGGAGGGGGCGATTTGGGCGATATCTGCAGATGAGGTTGGTGATGTAGATGGGGGCGATGTTGTGAATGGCCTTGTATGTTATGGTTAGCATTTTGAATTTTTCACGGTGGGGTAGGGGAAGCCAGTGAAGGGATTAGCAGAGAGGAGCAGCAGTCACGGATCGATTAGTGAGGTGTATTAGTCTAGCAGCAGCATTCATAATAGACTGAAGGGGGGATTGCCTGCTTAAGGGTAGGCCATTAAGGAGAGAGTTGCAGTAGTCGAGGCGGGAAATAATCAAGGAGTGAATAAGTTGCTTTGTGGTGTCATTAGTCAGGAAGGGTCGAATTCTGGAGATGTTGCGGAGGTTAAGGCGGCAGGATTTAGCCAGTGATTGGATATGGGGGCTGAAGGAGAGGTCAGAGTCAAGGATTACACCCAGGACCCTGGCATGTGTGGAGGGACCAATGGTTGTGTTGTTGATATTAATGGTGAAGTCACAGGGGGGGGGACCGTGAAGGAGGAAATATAACAAGCTCAGTTTTAGAAAGATTAAGTTTGAGGAAGTGATGTGACATCCAAACCGATATGTCATTCAGCAAGTTTGAGATCCGTGAGGAGATAGTGGGGGTGAGTTAAGGAGTGGAGAGATAGATCTGTGTGTCATCGGCATAGAGGTGGTATTGGAAGCCATGGGAGGTTATCAACTGGCCCAGGGAAGAGGTATAGAGTGAGAAAAGGAGAGGCCCAAGGACGGAGCCTTGGGGTACCCCAACAGAAAGAGGAAGGGGAGCGGAGGAGATGGAGTTGTAAGTGACACTGAAAGTGCGCTGAGATAGGTAGGAGGAGAACCAGGATAATGCAGAATCACGGAGGCCAAGGGAGTGTAATTTGCTGAGGAGCAGCAGGAATAGCGCCAAACTTTGCTACTTAAAAATCCCCATAGGCGACGCTTTAAAATTTTTTACTGGTTACATGTTTTGAGTTACAGAGGAGGTCTAGGGCCAAAATTATTGCTCTCGCTCTACCGATCGCACCGATACCTCACATGTGTGGTTTGAACACCGTTTTCATATGTGGGCGGGACTTACGTGTGCAATCGCTTCTGCATGCGAGCACACGGACAGGGGCGCTTTATACATTTTTTTTCTTTTTATTCTTTTCATTTTACTTTATTTATTTTAGTTTGACACTTTTTTCCCCCCAAAATTGTTTTTGATCACTTTTATTCCTATTACAAGGAATGTAAACATCCCTTGTAATAGGAATATGGCATGACAGGTCCTCTTTACAGTGAGATATGGGGTCAATAAGACCCCACATCTCACCTCTAGGCTGGGAATCCTGAAATAAAAAAAAATAAAAAAACGATCCTGGCTTTGATTGTAGCGGTGAGTCGGTAGAAGCACCGGAGGGCGGCGGGAAGGGGGGGACCGCCCCTCTCGCCTTCCATAAGAACGATCAAGCAGTGGAACAGCCACTATGATTGACCCTATGGTGTAGGGAATCGACGGCTGAAAAAGCTGATATCTGAATAATGCCTGTAGCTGCACCCATCATTCAGATATCCCCGCACAAAGTCAAGGACGTCGTATGACGGCCGGCGGGCAGGAAGTGGTTAAAACACATTTTTTTTAACACAAAGTTGTCCATTTATACAATATTTCTAACACATAACATGTACATACCAAAAATGACACCCCAAAATAGATTCTCCTTTTCCTCCTGAGTACGGCGATACCACATGTGTGAGACTTCCACAGCCTGGCCACATACAGAGGCCGAGTACAGCTGAGTATGGCAGAGTATAGCCGAGTATAGCCAAGTATGGCTGAGCATGGCTGAGCATGGCTGGGTATGGCTGCGCATGGCTGGGTATGGCTGCGCATGGCTGGGTATGGCTGCGCATTGCTGGGTATCGACGAGTATGACTGGATATGGCTGGGTATTGCAGAGTATGACTGGGTATTGCAGAGTAGTGCAGGGTAGTGCAGAGTATTGCAGGGTGTTGCGGGGTGTTGCGGAGTAGTGTAGAGTATTGCAGGGTGTTGCAGAGTAGTGCAGAGTATTGCGGGGTGTTGCAGGGTGTTGCGGAGTAGTGCAGAGTATTGCAGGGTGTTGCAGGGTGTTGCGGAGTAGTGCAGAGTATTGCAGAGTATTGTGGTGTTTTGCTGGCTGTTGCGGAGTAGTGCAGAGTATTGCAGAGTACTGCGGGGTGTTGCGGAGTAGTGCAGAGTATTGCAGGGTGTTGTGGAGTAGTGCAGAGTATTGCGGGGTATTGCAGAATATTGCGGGGTATTGCAGAGTATTGTGGGGTATTGCAGAGTAGTGTGGGGTGTTGCTGAGTAGAGCAGAGTATTGCAGAGTATTGTGGGGTATTGCAGAGTATTATAGTATGGAGGGATGGCTGAGCATGGATGGATGGATGGCTGCATGTGACTGTATTTGTCAGAGAGCAGCGTTGTGGGCACTACAGATGCAGCCCACAACGCTGCTACCATCCGATCCCTCCCCCGCTCCTCCCCCTCTGTACCGATCGGTACACAGAGGGGAGGGAGGAACCGGTGTCATGACATGTTGTTTATATGTGATCACTCCGTCATTTGACGGAGCGATCACATGGTAAACGGCCGCGATCAGCGGCCGTTCACCATGATCTGTGATCGGCGGTCACGGAAGTTCTCGGGTGCGCGCCCCAGGGGGCGCGTGAGAGCAGTATTCTGGGAGGACGTCCATGGAAGCCCTCCCAGGATAAGCTGACCGCGCTGTAGCCGTCTTTCGGCTATGGCCCGGTCGGCATGTGGTTAACGGAGAATTATCCAAAAAATAAATAATTAAACCCTTAGTCCCTCAAAATCAGGGACAGTTGGGAGCTATGTTCACCTGAAGCGATTGAGCCCTTGTTCACACTGATGCACGTTAGAAATCATGCGAGTTCAGCTGAACTCGCACAATTTCAAACCGGCAATGCTGTCCGACTTCGGGGGGTGATTTGACAGGCATCTGTGCGGGTTCATGAACAGATGTCTATTCAAATCGCCCCTGAAGTCGCCGGAAGTACAGTACAGGAACTACTTTTTGGGAATCGGCGCCGCACTGATGCGAACGGTGCTATTGCCGGCAATAGCCGCCGATTTGGCATGCGATTTGACATGTCAAATCGCATGCCAAATCGGCCCAATGTGAACGTGGGCTTAATGTTCAACACTGGGATTCTGGGATTTCCATTGTATTTAATGGTACCGATTCACCGTTGAGTGTAGTGTCACGTGAAGCTCAAGTGCTTTTTCGAGCAGAGTTACACATTTTGGCCCCAACAGACTTCAATAGGATAACCTGAAAAACACACTTTTTTTCTGTGTTTTCTTGCCTAATAACTAGCATTCCATTGGCTAAAAATAAATAACAAAATGCTCAAACCTGAAATGTGCACAAAAACACCTGTGCAAAAGCTGAAAAAAATGATCAATTACACTGAGCTCCAGTGTGAATGGGGCTTAAAAACACTGACAGGTTTCTTCTGCCAAGTCCACTTTGAGAAGATTCCTCAATTATCTTAAAGCAAAAATGCCATAATATTTTCCTAAAATTAAAACACACAGAAATAAACAAATGCACAATTGATAGGTGTCATCAGAGCAGGAAATGAGGGTGAATGTAATTCATGGGGGACCATACAGCAATAAAAATCTGATACCTATTCTACAACAGATTTACTTTTAAAAGAGGAATTGAACTCTGGAAGCTGTGCCCCAATAAAGCAGACATAAGGTATAAGCTAGTGGCCAGTGTTACCATCTAAACCTTCAGCTAATCTATTCCCACAACTGACTTGCCATGCCTGGTCACTGTGTCTGTGTAGAGGCGGGCATCTTGGTAGCTCAGGACTTTACTTCCTTATGTTGGCGTCTCCCACTAGGAATAGTGAGAAGCACAATAGTGACAACATCAATCCCACCACAAATCTCTGAGACTAGCATTCAGCAGTTCCCTAGATCTCATGCTGTAGATATAAGTGTAGGTGTGGCCCAGAGTCGCTGCCCACAGGCCCAGAGTCGCTGCCCACAGGGGAAGATAACTCACATGGAGCCTGGTTGATGCAGTATATTAGCATAATCATGTTATGAGAGAACCGTAAAGTCTGAAGATGTGGTCACACCAGACCAGAACCCATACAATGAACCACACAGGGGGTAACGGTGCACAGTTCTGCAGACACCTGACAGCATCTGGCAGAGGAGGCGTTTGGAAGGCAGAGCGGAAACTGAGACCGAAACAAGAAGGCTACTGCTGGATAGCACAGCAACAGTCCCGGTTCTGTCCCTAATCCTCAGGAACCTGACCCTATGATATCCAACTGTCCCTAGCTAGTTGGGGATCTGTCCTTGTCCTATCCACACATGGATTTTTATAAGCACTTTTTATAAGCACTGCCCACATCAAAGATGGCCACCAGGCCAACGAGGGCAGCAGCGTCCAATCGGCCAACTGCTTCCCCGATGAGACCTACTGAGACCACAGTGCAGTGATGGCTAACCCTGGCATCCCAGATGTTTTGAAACTGCATTTCCCATGATGCTCATGCACTCTGCAGTGTAGGTGAGCATCATGGGAAATGTAGTTCAAAAAACATCTGGGGTGCCAAAGTTCGCCATCACTGCCTCAGACTGTGCCCTTGACCCCCCACTCTCCCTGCACAGTTGGGCGCTGGAAAGGGCCAACCTTGCAGGGAGGCTGAACTTAGGGTTGCCACCTCATCCCTTTAAAACCGAACACATAATAATTATACAGGTCCTAGGGCTGATTAAGGTGGTAATTAAACTCACTTGGTGCCTTAACGGCATTAATTTAGCCTCAGAACCCGTGTAATTCATATGTGTTCAGGTTTAAAGGGATGGAGGGGCAAGCCTATCTGAACTGCGTCTGCCTACATACAGCTATGGGGCTGCAGGCACATCGGTGCTCAGGCAGACACACATAGCGGAAGTGTCATTTTTCAGGAGGAATTCCAGACAAAGGATACTTTTTTAAGGTTCTGCTTAGGCACAATTAACATTTTTAAATATTCCTTATAACACAGCTAATCTTCACTTGTTGACTTCAGTGCTACTCCTAAATGATCTCAAAATGCTATTACTTCAAACAACACTAGATGGCTCTGTTGTGCTCTGGAAGATCTTGGTAATCACACATTCTAATACCTACTCATAAGGTTTGAGCCATTTGTTTAGAAAATGCTGGTCACTATATTCCAAGCATGCTCTGGGGGAAATCAAACTTTTCAGGCATGTGTAATTATAGGGGAAAATGTTTGCATTTAACTATATTGCTCCATGTTTAAGAATATATACATTAGGCATTGCCATTTCCATCAATGCGTCCTGCTGGGTGTTATTGCATATATTTGTAAAAGAGAAGGCGCTGGTGGGAATATGGGTTTTATTCTGGCTTATGGATGTAATGGATGTGCTTTGAGGCATGAGGCTGCATGCTGAGTGTATTCAGCAAAGTGAGGCATGTAGCGTGAGAGGACACACACACACACCTTGTAATGTGTTATATGTGTTGCATTAAGCAAACACATGCCTTGCAACCACAGATGGGTCACCATAATGAGACAGACATACTTTATTGTACTTTGGCCTTGGCTTGATTAAAGCATCACACATCATTTGGGTACGCACATCCAAGCCATTAAAGATTCAGTCTATCCAAAAGTGATATTTCAGATGGAGTCTTCTAGGCTGGGATCAGCTGCAGGTTCTCTTGGGTGTTCCGTTTCATGACCTTCCTGCATTATTTACTGGCTTTGTTTCCCTGGACCCTTTTTTCAGGTGTTCTGTCATTTTAGTGTGTTCTTACCATTCCTGTTACAGTTTCCAAAATAGACAAAATTACAAACCCAACAAGTTTTTGAAAACTCTTAAAAGTGTTATTTTACTCTAGCTTTCCCAAATAAGTTAAAGGAGTAAGGGCAGAAGTTTTTTTTTAATCTTAATTCATTCTATGTATTAAGATAAAAAACCTTCTGTGTGTAGCAGCCTCCATCCCTGGTTCAGGTATGAGAAAAAGGTGGGACTTTTTCTCAGGGGGAGAGCTAAAGCCATGCAACCCCATAGATTTCAACACAGGACGCTTGGAATCCTGGGTATTGTAGTTCGAAATGGCAGCCATGTAATACAGGAACTGACTTTCTAAACTACAGATTCCACTGTGCCCTGGGCAACAGGAGGAGTGGAGAGGGGATTCTACTACCCAGGAAAGTTTCAGGTCTTGGGAGCACCACTGTCTGAGTATTCACCTGCCAGCTGGGGGGGGGGGGGGGGAGGGAATCCCGAGACAGAGAGTGGGTAAACCCAGGGGCAGCGCAGTACAACCCACATCACAGATCCTGAACCGCTGATCACCAGAGGCTTTCAGGGAGAGACTGAGGGGGCATCCACAGCAGCATCCTGGGAAGTAGTGAGAGGCGTATCTACCCAATATTGACACTGCTAGTAGAGATTGAGCCACTGAGAGCACAACACCAAGTGAATCCAACTCATTCTACATACTACGCATCTATAACATCCCTGGACCACATTTCTACCAAATCTATACTGCACCCATATCAACCCTATACTGCAGTTATACCAAACTGTCATTGCATTTGACCCACATTATTTTATATGCAACAGGGATGGAGGCTTTTTTGATCATTGGATTGGCAGTGTTCCCCTGCCGTCCATGTGCGGGGTCACCTATGTCCTGGGTGTTAATGTACCAAAATACAGAGTCCATACACCCAGGCCACCATTGACATGAATTTCTATGGCACACTTTGCATTGTACCAATTGTGTGGGTCTGGTTTATTGTGGGATCGGGTTTTGATGTGCTGTTCCTGTTTTTGTCCTTTGTCCGGGAGCTGCGATTTGGGGTGCTGGTGCCTTCCCCCTCCCCCCATTTGTGCATCGGGTAATGCGAGGGGTTGGGTGGGCCTGCCTCTACCGCAAATCGGCATCACACTTCCACGCCATGCGCGCAATGTCCCCATAGGGCTTCCTGGTGCTGGCGTGTCTGAATTTTTCCATCTGGTGACACCAGATGGAAAAATTCAGACACGCCAGCATCAGGAAGCCCTATGGGAGGGCGTCTCCAGCCTCCATGGGCGGCGGCTGTTGCTCAGGCGTAGACGCCTTTCTTCCTCTTTTGATGCACCTGTGTGATGTTGGGAGGAGTGTGCCGGTGTGTGCCGAGTGTATTTAACATCCTCACTCTGTGCTAGCCAGTCTTCATGGCAGCACCTCTCGGTGCACACTGTACACTACATGGCACTTACTTTTTTATATCCTAAACAGGTAATTACATGGTTTTTCTTTTCCTGTTTATGCTCACTTTTGTTTTTGTCATCTATACCTGTCTCATGGTCTTCTTTTCTTCCCTTTTTTCTTTTCTTTTTCTCTTTCTTTTTCTTCCCCCTTTTTCTTTTTTTCTCGCTTTTTCTTCTTTTTCTTTTTTTCTCTCTTCTCTTTCTTTTTCTCTTTCTCTTCCTTTTTTTTTCATCTTTGATCTTTTTTCTCTATTCATGCATTTCTTCTTTTCACATTCACTTGTCCACCTGCACTTTGGCATTGGGCTTTAGCCACTTCCCACAATATAGAGTATTTATAGTACACCCAATATATATATATTTTTAGACATGAAGCCCACTCATACCATTACCTGGATTTCTGCCTTTCGTTTTCCTTGGGCATGATGTTTTGTGCACCCGGTCCCTCTCCTATGGGCTCCTTCCACAGCTCCCGGAACAGACAATTGGGACAGCCTCTGATTCCTCGTCCCCCATTTTCCAGACTTATCATGATGTAAGTACTCAGTGGGATGAGTAACTCTCTTTTCTCTTGTACATATCCTCAATGGCGTTCCTAGAGGGGGCCCTGACCCCCCCAACATTATGCTGTGCCCCACCATGTGTCCCCCCCCAATAAAATTTTTTTTTTTTTTACAAAAAAATCAATGTCTAAGAGGGAGAGAGTCCCCAGTCAGCTCCTGCGGGCGATTCCTCCCCCCTCCCTCTGCTTGCTGACACTGCATAATGCGAGCGCTCACACAACCATGGCAGCCCGATCTGCTCCTTCCCCTGCATCCTCATTGGCAGGGAGAAGAGCGAGTTGTAGGAAGGACTCCACCAGGACTCTCAGTTACTGAAAAAACAGACTGATTTCTGCCGTCCTTAGGACAGAAGAACCAGCCTGTAAAGTCCAAGAGATGCCAGACCAGGGCAGTCAATAGCAGTGGCAGGACAGCAAGAGGAGGCTGGGAAACCCCACAGTGGCAGAACAGCAGGGCCTGGAGGCAAGACAACCTTTGCAACCCTGATAGTTCTCCCACTGCTTTGGATCCTTATATTTTCTTGGTATGCTGGTGACATATATCTCTTGTTTTCTGCCACCCTGGGGGACCCGAATACAGTAGGAAGGGAGCTCACTGCAGAACATGTGAAAGGGCCGTTGTGGGGTCGTAGTAAAGGCCCCAGTATATATTTATATTTATATATCTATATCTATATATATCTATATATATATATATATATATATATATGCATTTTATAGTTGCCCCCCTACTTTTGTCCCTGTCCCCCCATGTGCCCCTCCTAAATATGAAAGCTGGAGACGCCACTGCATATCCTCTCCGTTGAGGGGTATAACGTTTGATCATACTGGACTACTCATGTTTTGTTGTCTTTTATATAGTTGCATGCATCTGCCCCTGAAGAGTGGTATTATCCACGAAACACGTCAGACTTTTAGGATGCACTCTTATGCCTACTGATAGGAACCTACTTAGACTCATTATCTACAACCAAATAATTATACTGCGTTTCTTACCATTGATTACACTTCATAGTGCCATTTAGATGACGTGTACATATATGAATCTGCAATAATACATTTTATCCATATTAAATCTCTTGTCAAATTCTATATGCCATCCCTTTGATATGTATATGTAATGTATTCATGAGGTCAACACCATGTATGTGTGTGTATATTAAACCTTTTCTACTATGTGCATCATTGTTATGTATTGTCACACTAAATATGCCAATTAAATATACTTTCTAATTATCTCACCCCCACAAATCAATAGCCTCATTCAAAGTCCCACCTTCCTTTTTCTCATACCTGAACCAGGGATGGAGGCACACACTGCATGCTTCATTTAAAGTCCCAAACTCCCCCTTATTATTATAGCTCTCCCCCTGCTCCCTATTTTCAGAGGAAAATGGGGCAACATTGCACATCAGTATCTCAAAAGAAAGTGAAAGTAAAACAAATGTAAAGAGGGAAATGTCATCTCCCCCATATTTCTGTAGTCCAGCACCTAGCTACACATAGCTGCCACTGCGATGATTCCAGATTCCTTGCTAAACCTGGACATTAAACTACTGTTACAAAATACTTGCAACCAGGCGGAACAAGGAGATTCTGGAATTGGTGGGGAAGGATCAAGTTGTCTCCATGCCCAAACGTCAGGCCATGAACAACACCAGGTCCGCCATCCAATTGATACAGCTAGCCAAAACCCGAAGACAGAGAGCTTTCCCCTCCTTTCTTTGGACATCCAAAAGGCTTTTGATAGCTTGTCATGCAAATACCCAGCTTATCTTTTTACAGTATGGGGGTTTGGCCCCCACTTTTATGTCTTGGATCACAGCCTTATATGAAAAACCTAGGGAATTTGTGTAGTATGTGGGATATCGATCACCCCTTTCCCATCCGTAGGGGCAGAAGACAAGAGTGCCCCCTCTTTCTATTGCTTTTCACTCTGCAATGGAACCTCTAGTGCTCTTTATGAGAGCTGCCCCAGATGTGAGGGGAGTAGCGGTGACTGGATATAACAATTGTGAAAAAATATGCATTTTTGCAGATAACCTTTTACTGTTCCTCACCAATCCCATGATCTCGCTCCCCAATCTGATTCACAAATGTTGAGTTCCTTTTACGTCAAATAACAAAAACCCTGAAATCCTGGGAAAAAAATACCAGATCTCATGTCTAGGAATTTAGAAGGATAGTGGCACTAAAGAAGAAGCTTCTCCCTAACAGGTTATACCTATTTAGGACCCTTCCAATTAATTTCCTGCTACATATTCTCAGATTCATTCAAGAAACCTGCATAATGTTCATTTGGCAAGATCCAAGACCAAGAGTTTCTTAGAAAATTTTATTCCACCCATGACTTAGTGGGGGCTTAGCGATACCACAGATTGCATATTACTACCGGGCAGCACAAATTACCCCCTCTGGTCTCCTATCATACAGCCAGTAATTTCCCTTTGTGGGTAAGTATAGAAGTGTGCTTGATTACCCCTATGGCAAGAGATACAATCCTGTGAAAAATACCCCAGATCGTAGAAAACATTGGTAGAATATTCAGGCAAATTACACATGCCTCTGGCCACGCTACTTCAAAACCCTTCTTTTGACCCTGGTTACGAGGAACTAAAGAGGTTTCATTGGTAGGATTTATTAGGATTTCATTGGGTGTATGGCATGTTAACTTTAAAAGACATGCTGAACTTTAACAGAGTACAAACTTCTTATAACATCCCCTCCGCTGAGTTTTTCCAAAACCTAAATGCCTGCAATTATGTGAAATTGCCACTAAAGCATACATACTCGCCTCTAACACTTACCCCCTTCAAACATTAATGCCATAATGACCCATTTACCAAAGGTACATGGTCTCCGATTTATAAATCACTACTAGGGAGCGACAGATCTGATTTTCAGCCTATAATTTTCAGTGGGAGAAAGACTTGGGGACCTAGTTGGAGGCACAACAATGAACCCAGATATGGGACACTATCGCTCAAGGGTCAGAATTCTTCATTTCCGAAGGATAATTACAAACTTTTACTGAAAACTATAGGCTGAAAATCAGATATGCCGCTCCCCAGTACAAGTAAAAGTTTGTAATTAGCCCTCGGGATAGAAGAATATTGACCCTTGAGTGACAGTGTCCCATATCTGGGTGCATTGTTGTTGCTCCAAATAGGTCCCAAAATCTTTTTACTGAAAACTATAGGCTGAAAATCAGATATGTCGCTCCCTAGTAGAAGTAAAAGAAAGATTTAGGGACCTAGTTGGTGCCACAACAATGCATCCAGATATGGAACACTATCGCATGGGTCAGAATTCTTCTTTTCTGAAGGCGAATTACAAACTTTTAATTCGGTTTTACATGGAACCCTCTAGAACAGCCACATTTGTAACAGGGTGCCTCAGATCATTACTTTCAGGGCTGTGGTTCAGCTGGCACTTTGGTACACATGTGGAGGGAATGTCTGTGGATTAAAATATGCTGGATGAGGTTATACCAATTGGTCTAGAAATCCTTGAGAAGCACTTTTAATCTTCAAACCCCTCTCATGTACATTTAACCAAGTTAAGTTGATATCTTCCATCTTCACCACAGCTAAACAAACCTTAGCAAGGGCATGGAAATCTGGTGTTCCAACTATCAGGCAGACGAAACAAAAAAGGTCATAGTACTTGTTTAACCAGAAGTTAGTGCACATTCTACACGATAAAGTTAAAAAAAATTTTAAAAAATGGAATCCATGGATATGTAACTTTTTGGGGGAAACCTCAACGAATCACTATAAATCACTTTAAAGCAGAAGTAGACCCATCCATTTATTCATCTAAAAAAACAGTTATGCCGCGTACACACGGGCGGACTTTTCGACGGACTAGGACTGGTGGAATTTTCAACGGACTTTGCGAATGAACGGACTTGCCTACACACGATCAACCAAAGTCCGACGGATTCGTATGTGATGACGTACGACCGGACTAAAACAAGGAAGTTGATAGCCAGTAGCCAATAGCTGCCCTAGCGTCGGTTTTTGTCCGTCGGACTAGCATACAGACGAGCGGACTTTTCGACCGGCCTCGAGTCCGTCGGAAAGATTTGAAACATGTTTCATTTCTAGGTCCGTCGAACTTTTGGGAAAAAAAAGTCCCCAGGAGTCCACACATGATCGAATTATCTGACGGACTCCAGTCCTCCGGACCAGGTCTGCCGTAAAGTCCGTTCGTGTGTACGCGGCATTACATTTCCGGCATGTGCCAGGAATGTAACACTCCCATTGGTTGTGCTCTCAAACTGTCAAACCATCCAATGGCTGGAGTCATAACTGATCAGCATCATGGCAGTTGTAGATTAAACAGAGGCCAAATTGTTAGCTTCCTTGGCTGAAAACAATAGGAGGGTTTACTTCCACTTTAACTTACTGAAATTAATCAGCGCTTCACCCTCTGTACAGAGGACTATTCTCCAGCCCTTTACTCCCTCCCCTTCTGTTTCAGGCTTTTCTGTTCCTTTCATTCTTTCATACAACTTTATATGCAAAGTTTCTGGTTTCACATTGGGTACCCTTGTTTTATGGGGTTTTCCCAATAGCATTTCAATGATATTTGGACACTCACTTTCATGATGAGCAGGGCTGGATTTACATCTCAGGAGCCTATAGGCAGAGAATCCTGAAGCGCAATTTGTAAAAAAGTCATTAACCACTTGCCGACCGGGCCATAGCCAAAAGACGGCTACAGCGCGGTCGGCTTATTCTGGGTGGGCGTCCATGGACGTCCTCCCAGAATCTTGCTCCCGTTTACCATGTGTAAACAAACCGGCGTCATGTCCCTCCCCTCTCTGTACCGATCTGTGCAGTGCAAGGGAAGAGGGGGAGAGATCGTTTCAGCAGTGCTGTGGGCTGGATCTGTAGTGCCCACAGCGCTGCTCAGTGCCCATACTCTGCAATACTCTGCCAATAGTCTGCAGTACTCTGCCAATTCTTTGCAATACTCTGCCAATACTCTGCAATAATCTGCAATACTCTGCAATACTCTGCCAATACTCTGCTAATACTCTGCCAATACTAGCCAATACTCTGCCAATACTCGCCAATACTCTCCAATACTCGCCAATACTCTGACAATACTCTGACAATACTCTGCAATAAATTTTAACAGGAACAAAGAATTTTTTTTTTTACTGAATTTTCAGTCTTTTTTGATTTATAGCGCAAAAAATAAAAAACCCAGTGGTGATTAAATACCACCAAAAGAAAGCTCTATTTGTGTGAAAAAAAGGACAAACATTTCATATGGGTACAGTGTTGCATGGCTGAGTAATTGTCATTCAAAGTGTGAGAGCACCGAAAGCTGAAAATTGGTCTGGTTAGGAAGGGGGTTTAAGTGCCCAGTGGTCAAGTGGTTAAGTGATTTTTTAGGGCAAAAAACCTACCTACATTTTTCGTAAAATATAAAAGACGAGGTTTCACCGAGTAAATAGATACCCAACATGTCAACTCCTAAAATTTGTGTGCACCTGTAAAATGGCGACATACTTCAGCACCCTATATTTTCTATAGGTGACACTTCAAAAGCTCCCTATAGGTCATTCATTTAGTGTTACGGAGGAGGTCTTGTGCTAGTTATTGCTCTCATTCTGGAATGCGCGGCGCTATGTAACATCTGTATCATAATCAATGTTTAAAATGACCCTGCATGTCTCCTCTGGGCTCCACTGGATGTATTGCAATGCACATCTGCAATACATCCTTTCCCGGCTATGCTTGTCGGGGAAAGTGACAGGGTGACCCAGGAGTGACGTCGTACATGTCGCTTTCTGGGTCACCAACAAAAAGGCGTGGAGAGCAGACATGTGTCTGCTGTTCTCCCTTCCCTCCACCCAAACGGGTCTCTCGCTTACTACAGATCTACTGACATGTATTTTGGGGCATTTTGATTCTTCTCTTTTGGAAGAGTATAAACTCCTGGGGGTTTCCAAAGTATTCTTTATTGCCTGAAGAATAATCATCATTAAATGCGTTTCAGTCTCTCCTCCTATGATGTCTGATTGGGTCCAAGATTTGAATAAGAGTATTGTATACAAGCAGCAAATATACTTTCTATGCAATGCCATGTTTAAATTTGACCATAAATGGAAATGCTGGTTAGATTTTTTTCATTTAGAAACCCTGTAACTGATATGTACTATTTGTAGTTTAACTTTTTTTATGGACCTGTGCTGTGATGGGATGGTGTGGGTTTTTGTATCTATTATTTAGGTTATGTCTTTTTTGTCGTCATCTGTATGGATGTCTTTAATTTGTACGATAAACATTTTTTTTCTAATAAAAACATAAATCCGAATTAAAAAAAAAAAAAGAATGGGAAATATATTATCTACATGGTGGCAAAAGATAATGCAATGGCTTCTACTTTCATCACACCCCTTCTTCTTTTAGTCCACAGCTATAGCCCCATGAAAAACTTGCAAATATTGATATTCTATCAGCATTTTCTTGGGGTTAAGGCTTGTTGTGCCAACCATACTGCACAGTCAGTGCTCAGGCCTGGCAAGAAGCATGTTGCATTGTGGGAGAAAGTTGGTGAGGAGCCTGCCAACATGATATCCTCAGTCTTTTGGGGGTCAAGGGAGGCAAGAGGGTGCTTTAGATCAGTGGCTCTCCGCCCTGTCCTCAAGTACCCCCAACAGGCCACGTTTTGGGAATTTAATAAAATAGCTGTCCAAAATACCAAACCATTGACCGATTTAAAGCATCTGTGCAAGATAAAGAAAAACCTGCAAACATGGCCTGTTGGGGGTACTTGAGGACAGGGTTGAGAACCACTGCTTTAGAAGAATGCTTCCGTATATTATTTTGCCCAGATGTGTAGTTAGTGCAGGCTGTGTTGTGACTGAGTGTGCCCCAAAACACAGCGATACATATAAGTGGCGGCCGGGCATTAAGGTCCACCTGCTGTGCTGACACGTGTGAACCTCACTTAAAAGGGGTTAAAACAATACGAAACAATAAAGAGGTTAAAACAAAATACAACACGTTTTGGGGCTCACAACTTTCCCTTCATCAAGGCTGGAAAGCAATAGAATACAATGAAGTGTAAATAAAAATTAGATAAATAAACTATATATGAAAAAAAAATCACTAAAGATCTTTTTTATTTTTTAATTTTTGGATTGGTAATATTTATTTTATATACCCGGTTTATATATCTAATTTGTATATACACTCCCTTATATTATCTAATTTTCCATGCCTGATGAAAGGGAAGGTATGAGCCCCCAAAATGCATTGGATTTCTACCTTTATATCGTATTTAAAAAAAAACAAAAAAAAAACCCTACAGGACTTACAGTCTCCAACAGTTGAGGCAATCTCATCCTTCCAATACTGCAATACTGTAACACTGGACGTTTTCTGGAAACCTCTTGGGATAACCCTGTCGTCAGAAAAGCTGCCTCCAAAAGTTCCAAACTCAGACAACCTATTCTTCCTCATTTATTCAAGCAAATGCTCAAATATAGCTCCTACAGTTCACATCTAGGTTTGCAGAAATGTCAGTTTGGCAGAGTTTAGACTTCAAGAAAAAAAAATGTAGCATCAGAAAATGAGAGAGTGTGTTTAGGATGAAGTAGCCAGATAGTATGGAGAACACATAACCAGTCTGCCTCAGAGATTTTACAAACACACAGACTAAATGTTTTATTTTCCTCACTGGAAGGTCACTAAAATAAAGTACACATTTGTACATCTTATCAGACCCCATAAGTGTTAATTCTTGAAGCATCGTTCCACTTTATAAGCTATACTTAATCAGCATGTGATTATGCAATGTAATTCTTGCAATAAAAATGTCTACTTAGTGAAATTGAGTAATTGATTGTTTATAATAAGGATGATGAGATCTAATTTCTGCCAGTTACAGCAGGGTACAATAATCATTATGTCATTAACAGCTGCCTGATGTCCACTTGGAAAATGCGTTTATTTTACAAGTGAGCCTTTCTGTCCCAGACTTAAGATCTCAGAAATTTGGGTTCCATTATGCCACATCTTTGTTACTGTATGTAAAGTGTACCTATCCTGACACTGAAGGCTTAAAGGGTTTGGTACTGTGTGTTCTATTGTAATGTTTCTTCTTGAAGTTGTTAAGCCAGTATTTGTAAGTAGTATGTTTCAATGCACTTTAAAATTGTTTTTTTTTGTACAAAGCTGGCCCAAATGAACTATTTCTTTCACCAAACAATGTAGCAGCTGTAGTAGCATTGTAAGTCCCCTTTCACACTGGGGCGGGGACGGCGTCGGCGGTAAAGCGCCGCTATTGTAAGCAGCGCTTTGCCGTCGGTATTCGCCCGCTAGAGGGGCGGTTTTACCCCCCGCTAGCGTCCGAGAAAGGGTTAAAAACCACCGCAAAGCGCCTCTGCAGAGGCGCTTTGCCAGGGGTATAGCCGCGCTGTCCCATTGATTTCAATGGGCAGGAGCGGTGAAGGAGCGGTGTATACTCCGTCGTATAACAGGCCAGGGTCAGTTCCGGAGAAGGCAGAGGTATGTTTATCGTTAGGCAGAAGCTTGGTCATATAACAGGCCAAGGTCAGTTCCGGAGAAGGCAGAGGTAGGTACAGTTTAGCGTTAGGCGGAAGCTTGATTGTATAACAGGCCAGGGTCGGTTCCCGACAAGGCAGAGGTATGTACAGTTCAGTTGCAGTGGCATAAGGGGTGTGGAGGAAAATGACAGGAAATGAGAATTACGTTTACAATACTTCCCTAATAATGTAGAGAAGTATGGTAACGGCGGAAACATTCACCTATACAGAGGCCTGGTTGGGAAGGACATTGGGGACAATAATACGTGGTGTCTCTTCTAACTCCTCTTCTGGAGCACACCCGGCATTTCTTCTGACTTCTGTGGCCTGTTTCACGGGGGGGGATTTTGTCAGGAAAGTGGCGTTCGTGGAGTCTGCTCATGGAATCAGAGTGAATATTTTCTGGTAGGCTTTCAGGGTACAAAAGGGCGGAGATTACTTGTTCCTGGTAGTGCAGATAGGATACGGGGGTCTCAGTATATTTTTGGTAAATAACATAAGTGTTATACATGGCCAAACAATAAAAAATACATTGACACTTTTTTATACCAATGACTGGATTTTCTTGTGGAAAGGTAGGGTTCAATCACCTGATCATTGAAGTCCATTCCCCCTATAAACAAATTATAGTCATAGATACAAGCTGGTTTCTGGACTGAGCCATTTCTTCTGGAGACTTCCACGTAGTAGTCATTATGAATTGTCGTGAGCATGTGGATGTTTCGTTTATCCCTCCACTTGACAGCCATTAGCTAAAGACGCCGTCTCCCCCTTCGTAGCCTTTCATTGACCAGTTTTTGCGGGAAGCCCTTTCTATTGGCTCTTACGGTACCACATGCTGGGGTGTCCCTCCGGTGAATATTGCGGAAGAGGGGCAAACTTGTATAAAAATTATCCACATAAAAGGTGGTACCCCTTTCCAAGGAGTGGATAAACAAGCTCCCAGACAACTTTGCCGCTGGCTCCAATATACTCTGAACATTCAGGGGATGGAGTTGGGAGTCCTTCCCTTCGTACACCCGGAAGGCGTAAATGTACCCCGTGGCTCGGTCACAAAGTTTGTACATTTTAACCCCATATCGGGCCCTTTTGCTGGGGATAAACTGTTTGATGCCAAGCCTGCCTGAGAATTTTACAAGGGACTCATCAATGGAGATATTCTGTTCGGGGGGTACATAACTGGGGAAATTTTTCAGAGAAATAATTTAGGAGTGGCCGAATTTTAAATAATTTGTCAAAAGCTGGGTCATTTCGGGGAGGGAACTGGGTGTTGTCATTGTAGTGGAGGAAGCGCAAAATCATAAGGTATCTTGATCTTGGCATAATCTATGGGAAGAGTAGCATGTGGTGGATGGGGTTAGTTGACCAATTTGAGTACATTTCGTGTTTTTTGCGAGTCCCATATTAAAAGTTAGGCCTAAGAAAATTTTTAATTCCTCTATGGTAAGCTCTCTCCACTTAAAGGGACGGGCATAACTAGAGCCAGGGTTGCTTACTATGTACTACTGTGCATAAAGGTTGCACTGGGCCAGAAAGGAAGATAGTAAGTCTTCGGTGAAAATCAAATGAAAAAAAACCAAGCATGACAAAATCATCAGTGTTCACCTGGACACCTGGCTGGGCGGTAAAAGGGGGGATATTTACTGCTCCGGAATTAGGGGGAAGCCACAGTGGGTTTGTAGGGCATAGAGAAGGCTGGCATGGCCCCTATCCCTTTGGGGCTGAGATGACACCCTACTGGTGCCTGGCCTTTGTTGCAGTGCCACTGCGCTTGAGGTGGACAGCACTGCTCTCGAGGTGGATGGCACTGCGCTCGAGGTGGATGGCCCTGTGCTGCTGGTAGTAGGCTGCTGCTCCACACCAGAACGTCTTCTTTTCACTGGCACACGTTGCTCTTCTGATTCTGTATCAGACCCGCTGCCTGTCACGGGTTCATAGACCAAATCCGAATTGGACTTAAGATTCAGAGAGATCCCCGCTGCTCTCATCGCTCATGCTTAGACGCTGGTAGGCCTCCTCGGTCGTAAAATATTTTTTTGCCATACTGGTGGCTGGTGAGGCTGATGTGGCACAGATGAGCACTGATGGGCACTGATGGGCACAGGTGGCACAGGTGGCACTGGTGTGGCTCTGGTTGCACTGGTGTGACTCTGGTGGCACAGAGGTGGCACAGACGGCACTGGTGGGCACAGGCGGCACTGATGTGGCACTGCAGTGGCACAGATGAGCACTGATGGGCACAGGTGGCACTGATGGGCACAGGTGGCACTGATGAGCACAGGTGGCACTGTAGTGGCACTGGTGTGGCTCTGGTTGCACTGGTGTGGCTTTGGTGACACAGAGGTGGCACTGGTGGGCACAGGCAGCACTGGTGGGCACAGGTGGCACTGATGTGACACTGCAGTGGGGCAGATGAGCACTGATGGGCACAGGTGGCACTGATGGGCACAGATGGCACTGATGGGCACAGATGGCACTGATGGGCCCAGGTGGCACTGGTGTGGCACTGGTGTGGCACTGGTGGCACAGAGGTGGCACAGGTGGTACAGATGTTGCACAGATGACACTGTTGGGCACTGCTGTGGCACTGATACATATAAAACACTTACAGATTGGCACTGTATAGCTCTCTTCTCACACTGCATCGGTGTGAAGAGAGGAGAATGATGAACACCTGATGACCCAGCATTGTTTACACTTGTGATCGCTCCGTCATTGGATGGAGCGATCACGTGGTAAAGGGCTGCTGTCTTTGGCCCTTTACCGCAATCCAAGTTGCACCGAGTCCCGTGAACCCGGCGAACATGGATGTTCCCGTGTGTGCACCCCGGGGGCGCGCGGGAGCGTTTTTCTCCCAGAGTTATCCAACCGCTCTGTAGAAGTCATTCGGCTATGGGCCGGTTGGTAACTGGTTAAATACTGAACATAAACAAAAGATCTCTATATGAAAATTATAGATTTTCTTTCTTTCTATAGCTGAGCTAACAAGTACAAAGCAGATGACTAGAGGTACCTGCTTGTCACGATTTTAACATTTTCACGTGTTCTGAGATCTTCCAGACCCAAGGTATTCCCTTTTCAAATGGCGGTTCAGAGTTCTGTCTTCTTCCTTGAATGACCAAATACAATTCAATTGCCAAGCGGCAAAGGGTGGAAAATGTAAAAAAGCAAGGAACAGAACTATTTTGTATTACAGTATAAAGAGGCATGTTGTTCAAGGCAGCTCACTCATTTTGAATGGACTGTCAGCGCACAAAAAATAGGTCCTGCACATTTTTTCTCAGCGCAGAGCAGTGCACTGTAAATGTAAACTTCAGTGCATGGAACTTTAAATGCCAGAGTACAGCTACATATATACACACATACATATACACACATATACACACACACACATACAGTTGTGCATAAGTTTACATACCCTGGCAGAATTCTTGGCCATTTTTCAGCGAATATGAATAACACAAAAACTTTTTTTTCACTCATATTTAGTGTTTGGCCAAAGCCATTTATTATCAAAAGTGTTTACTCCTTTTAAATGGCAACAAAAATTGCCCAAATGACCCTGATCAAAAGTTTACATACCCTGGTGATTTTGGTCTGATAACATGCACACAAGTTGACACAAAGGGGTTTGAATGGCTATTAAAGGTAACCATCCTCACCTGTGATCTGTTTCCTTGTAATTGGTGTGTGTATATAAAAGGTCAATGCGTTTCTGGACTCCTGATAGACCCTTGCATCTTTCATCCAGTGCTGCACTGACCTTTCTGGATTCTGATTCATGGGGAAAGCAAAAGAATTGTCAAAGGATCTGCAGGAAAAGGTAGTTGAACTGTATAAAACAGGAAAGGGATATAAAATGATATCCAAGGAATTGAGAATGCCAATCAGCAGTGTTCAAACTCTAATAAAGAAGTGGAAAATGAGGGGTTCTGTTGAAACCATACCACGGTCAAGTAGACCCAGGCCCGGATTTACTCCCTTTGCCGCCCCAAGGCCAGGTCCTTCAATGCCGCCCCCCCACACACACACATACACACACACCACGTCCTTTATCGATGACTTCTACAATAGATCAATTAGAAACATATCTCCATACACGAGAACACTGAAAATAACTGGCTTTAATTGTACAGACTAAAAATACTTCAGGGTAAGCGCGCGAGGGGTAAGGATTTTTCGCAGGCAAATTTTCAAGGCAATGGCTGGTGTTAGTGCTTCAATCATCCCCGGCACCATGGTTGTTATGGTGTCAGGATAATTGAAACACATTATTTCTATCATTACATTGTAATATAAACTGAAATAGTTCAACTCACCATAATGCAGAATCATTGGGAGCCCTGAGCGTGTCACTTGCCACTATGCCTGCCACCAGATGGGGATGTCACTTGCCACGCTGCCTGCCACCAGATGGGGATGTCACTTGCCACTATGCCTGCCACCAGATGGGGATGTCACTTGCCACTATGCCTGCCACCAGATGGAGATGTCACTTGCTACGCTGCCTGCCACCAGATGGGGATGTCACTTGCCACGCTGCCTGCCACGATGGGGATGTCACTTGCCAGGCTGCCTGCCACGATGGGGATGTCACTTGCCATGCTGCCTGCCACGATGGGGATGTCACTTGCCATGCTGCCTGCCACCAGATGGGGATGTCACTTGCCACGCTGCCTGCTACCAGATGGAGATGTCCCTTGCCACGCTGCCTGCCACCAGATGGGGATGTCACTTGCCACCATGCCTGCCACCAGATGGGGATGTCACTTGCCACCATGCCTGCCATCAGATGGGGATGTCACTTGCCACTATGCCTGCCACCAGATGGGGATGTCACTTGCCATGCTCCCTGCCACCAGATGGGGATGTCACTTGCCACCAGATTGGGATGTCCCTTGCCATGCTGCCTGCCATCAGAAGGAGGAGGGCGGAGAACAGCGGTGCGGGCAATGAGAGATGTCATCTCTCTCCCCCGTTGCCGCACCGCTGACATTACTAGCTACTCTCGATTTTTTAAAAAATGGCGCCGGGCGGCGGAATCACGCTACTGCACATGCGCCGCCCGGCCGAGCGCTTACGAGCTTTGCCGAGCCCGGCCGGCTTCGGAACGGCGCATGCGCAGTTGCGTGGTCGGCTCGCGGCCATCTTTTCTATGGGCACTGGTGCCCATAATAGACTTTAATGGGCAGCACGAAAGGGGGGGCGGCCGCGAAGTCGCTGCAGGAGCGGCGCCGCCCCTATACCACTGCCGCCCCGAGGCCTGGCCTCGGTGGCCTTGTGGCAAATCCGGCCCTGAGTAGACCAACTAAAATTTCAGCCACAACTGCCAGGAAAATTGTTTGGGATGCAAATAAAAACCCAAAAATAACTTCAGGTGAAATACAGGACTCTCTGAAAACATGTGGTGTGGCTGTTTCAAGATGCACAATAAGGAGGCACTTGAAGAAAGATGGGCTGCATGGTCGAGTGGCCAGAAAAAAAGCCATTACTACTCAAATGCCACAAAGTATCCTACTTATAATACGGCAAACAGCACAGAGACAAGCCTCAAACCTTCTGACACAAAGTCATTTGGAGTGATGGGACCAAAATTTCGCTTTTTGGCCAAAACCATTAACGCTACATTTGGAGAGGAGTCAGCAAGGCCTATAATGAAAGGTACAGAGGAGGATCGCTGATGTTTTGGGGATGTGTGAGCTACAAAAGGCACAGGAAATTTGGTCAAAAATGATGGCAAGATGCAGAATGCAGTATGTTATCAAAAAAATCTGGAGGAACATTTGCATTCATCAGCCAGGAAGCTGCGCATGGGACGTACTTGGACATTCCAACATGACAATGATCCAAAACACAAGGCCAAGTCGACCTGTCATTGGCTACAGCAGAATAAAGTGAAGGTTCTGGAGCGGCCATCTCAGTCTCCAGACCTCAATATCATTGAACCACTCTGGGGAGATCTCAAATGTGCAGTTCATGCAAGACAGCCCAAGAATTTACAGGAACTTTAGGCTTTTTGCCAAGAAGAATGGGCAGCTTTACCATCTGAGGAAGTTAAAGAGCCTCATCCACAAATATCACAAAAGACTTCAAGCTGTCATTGATGTTAAAGGGGGCAATACACGGTATTAAGAACTGGGGTATGTAAACTTTTGATCAGGGTCACTTGGGTAGTTACTGTTGCCATTATGATTTAAAAAGAGTAAACACAGATGATTGATAATAAATGGCTTCAGCCAAACACTAAACATGAGTGAAAGAAAAGTTTTTGTGTTATTATTCATATTCTATGAAAAATGGCCAAGAAATCATAAATTCTGCCAGGGTATGTAAACTTATGAGCACAACTGTGTGTGTGTGTGTATATATATATATATATATATATATATATATATATATATATATACACACATACATACATACATACATATACACACATACACACGCACATTTTTACTTTTTACCTATTTTGTTACATTTAAAAAAAATTGGAATAAAGGCTATAATCTGAATTATATGTGATGGATCAGAACATAATAGTCTAAGTTGGTGAAGTAAAATTAGAAAAATATATACATAAAACTATCATAAATAAAAAAACTGATAATTGGCATGTGTATATGTATTCACCCCCTTTGTTATGAAGCCCATAAAAAGCTCTGGTGCAACCAATTACCTTCAGAAGTCACATAATTAGAGAAATGATGTCCACCTGTGTGCAATCTAAGTGTCACGTGATCTGTCATTACATACACACCTTTTTGAAAGGCAGCAAGAGGCAGCAGAGGCTGCAACACCTAAGCAAGAGGCACCACTAACCAAACACTGCCATGAAGACCAAGGAACTCTCCAAACAAGTAAGGGGCAATGTTGTTGACAAGTACAAGTCAGGGTTAGGTTATAAAACAAAATATCCAAATCTTTGATAATCCCTAGGAGCACCATCAAAACTATCATAACCAAATGAAAAGAACATGGCAGCAACATGGCAGCAAACGAATTATCTGAAATAACACATGCCGCATCTAAACGATTGGAACATAACAAATTAATAATATTAAATACTAATAAATAGTTTTAAAAGTTTTAAATTCCAATACCTATAATTTAATAGTTAGTAATAGTTATTATTAGTTATTATTTTGAATTTTCAGGTTTTCGAATCTTCGTTCTTTTGAATTTTCGTTCTTATTTTCGGATTTTCGTTTTTTCGAATTTTCTGAAAAAAACTTTAAGGTGTCAGCATACCAAGACATTTTGGACAATTTCATGCTCCCAACTTTGTGGGAACAGTTTAGGGATGGCCCCTTCCTGTTCCAACCTAACTGAGCACCAGTGCACAAAGCAAGGTCCATAAAGACATGGATGAGCGAGTTTGGGGTGGAGGAACTTGACTGGCCTGCACAGAGTCCTGACCTCAACCCGATAGAACACCTTTATGATGAATTAGAATGGAGCCTGTGAGCCAGGCCTTCTTGTCCAACATCAGTGCCTGACCTCACAAATGTGCTTCTGGAAGAATGGTCAAACGTTCCCATAGACACACTACTAAGCCTTGTGAACAGCCTTCCCAGAAGAGTTGAAGCTGTTATAGCTGCAAGGGGTAGGCCAACTCAACTTGAACCCTAGGGACCAAGACTGGGATGCCAATAAAGTTCACGTGCATGTAAAGGCAGGCGTCCCAATACTTTTGGCAATATAGTGTAAATATGCATACACACACGTGGGCTATCTTCAGTAGATGGTTTGGTGACCTTAGGTACAACCATAGGCTGTTTATTGAGTACAGCCGCCTCATCTTGATCCTCAAGAGTGTCTATAATCGGCAAGTATGGACCACCTGAAACATCAGAACTCCATTGAGGGTAGATACAACTCCAGAGGAGTCTTTAGTATCGGATGAAAATCCTTCATCCCACTACCACCCCAGTCTGCAGCAAGCAGTGACGGAGAACTTGCCCCGAAAAACACAAGGCCTCAACAAGTTCTAATGTAGCTGCTTCTGAGTACCTTCTTGGTCCTCTGCAACACCATTGTACACTGTGAATTTGGGAAAGACTGTTTCTCAGTACAACAGGGAGAAGATTCGCATTGAGGTTCCAGCTTATTGCAGTGTTCATATTTGGAATTCTTGACAAGTACCCTGTCCGAGTCACAGGAGTAGCAATTCAGCCGTGGGACGTTTTTCCAATACTACTTGCTTAGCCCTCTCTAGATGTCTCCAATGCTCTTGCACCCATTGAATAGGCATAGGTGCAAGAGCAGAAAAGAAATGTGCATACCCACTTATGGGCCCAAACCACCTATGTACTGTGGCCAGTGGTCCCTGGCCCCTGCTCCAGAATATGCAGCATACCCAGTAGCATTCAGTTAACGTTTGCATCATTCCTCCGAGTTTGGTATGGAGTGATTTGTGACTTGCGAATTCCACTCAAAAGATAGATTTTGGCTTTACCTAGACTAGAACAAACACTGATATCAGGCATGCCTTACTAGTCCTATGGTACAAATTTACCAGCTATGTTGCCACAGTGGAAGCCTAGGTTTGCCCACTTTTCCTATTCTTTTCATATTGCTCGGCTTTACAGTCTGTAGGTCTAGTTCTTCACCTCTTTATATATGTTGATCAGTTGTAACATTGGCATGTCAGTCATGGCTTTTACGAGTAATGTTTTTGGCTATGGTTGACCATGTTCTTGTTCAAGCTTATGTAACATTTTATAGCCATCAATAAAGACGGAATGTAAAAAAAAAAAAAAAAGATTCTGGAAAAGACTTGAAATTAAGGCCTGATCTGAAAGAACCACTATGAAATTAAGAGAAGCAGTCCATGAACACAAGGGCATAATGAAACTTGAAGATGTTTTAGCCCACTTTCAAAAAGTCCATGGTCAGTAGTTTGTTACAGCTCGGTTGTTGAAATCTCAAGCGGAGTGGTGTGCTCAATGGGCCATTTCTGAAGTGACTCTGACATTCCTTATAGGTCTTTTGTACACAGCCTGCTATTCCCAGGCAGTAGAAATACTGCTGTACTTGAGGAGGAAACCACAGATTCCTCCAAAACACTGATCTATACTCCCTTGTGGTTGTTCGAGGGGGATGCCAATCTAAAGCATCCACTTTACAGTGCGAGCCAACGTTGCTCCAACGCTCCTTGTATGGCACTTTCCTGACAAGCCATGGGTTATTGTTGTTATATATGTCTACACACCCTCCTACAGGAACTTCTCTGTTATGGCCCAAACCAGTGTCAACAGTTCCAACCTGAAGGAAGGAACTATAATTATATGGAATACATTCCATCGGTTGCAGACTATGACTGGCAAAATCAAAAAACATGCTAAATTCCATCCTGTTCGTGGGCAAGCACAGCTACAAGTCCTTGCAAAACTACCATTAGAGTAGACACAGAAAGGTTTTGTATAATCAGCATAGGCTAAGATGGGAGTCGTTAAAGTGGTTGTAAACCTCTGACATGGAATATGAAGAAAGCATACCTTTTTATAGTGTTTACTTGTCTCAATCCTGAGCGTGAAGTTTCATTTCTGTCCACTGCCTCGTTCCTCTGCTATCTGAATGAGACATTTCTGACAGGTTTTCCTGACACCAAGAGGTAAATGGGGGGGGGGGGGGGGGGGCGGGAGATCCGACACACAGCCTGTGATTGACAGCCTCAGCTTTGCTCCTATGTGAAGAGGGTGTGTCCCTTCCATCCAATAAGCTCACCTCACTGAGCTCTGCAGAGTGTAACTTCAGCTTGCCACCCCTGCCTTTCTGAAAGCTCAGACATACTATATCTATTCTGGACTTTGAAAGGCTGCAGAGAAGAGAATGCTGAAGATAAACCAGTACAAATTATGTTGGAGGATTGGTTTCAACTCTATGTATAAATCAACCAAGGCTAGTCACCCCACTGGGTATATGTGAAGGTTTACAACCACTTTAACCATTCCTGGGGCATTTCAGAAGCTTCCCCTTGAACAACTTGCCACTTGACCTGGATAGAGGGAGATGTCTTGCCTTTTGTTGGGTGGAATGTTAAGGCTTACCTGTATGTACAGTGAATATCTCCTAAACGCACACCATTTAGGAGATATTCACATTTGTATTTGGTGATGTCATGGGCACATGCGCACTGTGCTCTGAAAGGACTGCACACTCAATTCAGATTGCTGTGCTGCAGTTGCGACTCCCTCGTATATGTACAGGAGTGACATTATCGAGGCCCAGACATTTAAATAGCCGGAGTGCTCAAACCTGGAAGAAAGACCGGGTGAAGATGAAAGCCATGACAGTGGTGGCAGTGCACCGCTGGAGGGCTGTACAGGTTAGTCTGTTATGCAGTGGATGCAAGGAAATTATGACAGATGGAACTTTTTTTTTCTTTTACAAGAGATCATTCACTACCACTTGGCGCAGGACTGAAGGAATGTTACAATATCTCTCTCAGATCAGAACAGCGTCCCTGGTATGTATATAGTGGTCTAAAGCAGTAGTGCAACTATTGTCTTGTCTTCAGGCACACTTGTGAATACCATCAGACAATTTTCCAGTAGCTGATGTAGTAGCTGTTGCTGTTCAAACAAAAAAACTCTTGGCAAAGGGAATTGTTCCAACATCTGCCGATATTGAGAATCCTCTAAAACAGTCATGGCAGTTGTCCTAGAGGCACAGGATGTTTCAGTTCACTCCTTTGGAACTGTATACACATCATCAATGACTGGCTAAGCCAGCCACTGTATTGGATTGGTCCCCAGATTGACTATCTGAATGAGCGCTTTACTGCAATGCACCTTGGACAGGGTTCTGACAATCAGCCACTCTTCTCTCACTTCTATATCCTGTCTGGGTTCCACCATGACAGTAGATCCTTGCAGGTTTTTTTTGGCCCTGACAGGGAGCAGACAGACCAACTTTTGTCATGGTAGAAGCTGTAGTCAGTGCTGAGGTGGTAACTGTACTATCCCCACCTTCTGTGGCCAAAGTTTGTCCTGATATTGGACTTGATAAGCATTCACCTGGTTTTGTAGCTGGATTTGCCCTTTTCAGGCCTTTAGATGCCCAACTGCCCGAGTCACCACATTACTAAGTGACCATGTTAAGTCCAACTCCCGCAGGGCTTTCATTTATCAGCACCCCTGGATCAACCATGAAGACCAACCCACGACCAACCCACGAGTTACCACTACTTCTATTAAGTCTGCTGTTTGGTCAGATAAATACTTTGAACATCCAGGTGACCCCCTCCCCCAGGATAGGGAGACTATTGGCAGCCTTCAGGGTGAGCCAAGAAGGATCCAGGATCGAGGCTTGATCAAACTGTTGCTGGTAGAAGACATAGCCTGTAATCTCAGACCCTGTGTCCACCAGACAATGGACCTGGCGATCATTCAGCCCTCATTCTGTGAAGAGGATGGATTTTCCATATCCTGCTGACTACGTCAAGTGTAGACGGGGTCTCAGTCAAGATATTCAAACTGGGAGAAATCACACACAACCTTATAGTGCACTGTATTATCTCTGGATATTACTGTCTCCTGCAGCCATTTCCATCTTTGGAGTTTGCCCCATCCATCGGACTAGAAGTCGGCTCAGCCAGTGGCAGGCTGTGGAGATCTCCCTGGGTGTTCTGTCCTGCATTTTCACACCAGCAGTGTCCCGAGGAGGAAAATCATTTGAGCTGTCAGTTTAGACATTCTGCTGGGGGAATGAGATCAACACAGTGGCTACAAAGTAACCATTTGGGATGTCATGCCTGATACAAGCCTTTGTTTGTGAGTGCAACATTTTACATTGTTTTTAATTGTTTTGGTAATAAAGGTAACTGCACTATAAGCATGCTCTCTCTCTTTTATTCAATTTTTAGCTTCCAGTACCCGCTGGTGTGTTTTGAAAGCAGCAAGGCTTTTAATTTCAGTTACCCGATTTAAACAGACTACTCTTCTCTTTGACTATAGACTTGTCCATGCAGTGACTCTAGGCGTAATCGCAACTACTAGTTGATGGTGTTGTGTTAATTTCTGAGTGGGGCCTTCTGAGACTCAACCCCATCCTTATGCAGGCATGAACCAGCCCTCAACCCCAGATTTCAAAGCTTAATTGAGGAGGCCTTTCACATCCTTTTTCAGGGGTCTAATCCCCTCTGACTTTCAGGGGCTTAGAACCCAGGAGCAATCTCTTTCTCTTCCAGTGGGGATACAGTTATGCAGACCCTTTATACTGCACCTAGTGTTTAATCTTCCATTTAACCACTGCACACTTAACATACCACTCCACAGATTCTTTTTATAGTCCCACTGGAGAAAATGAGGGCCCAGATACCAGAATTTTTAGAAGCTTTTTTTAAGAGTTTCTCATAGGCTGAATAGAACACTTTGATCAGCTTTGACTAAAATAAAAGTAAAAGTAAGTCAATGCAGGTTGATACACCAAATGATGCTTGGCAGTCTCTCCACAGGAGTCACTTCAGTCCCTGGGGGATTACAATTTCCATCTTTACACTGCTCCCAAAACTTGGTATGTCAAAACAAGCTCTCATGGATGACTTTGGTTGACATTTCTCAGCTACTGCCACCAAATTACTTTGAAACACCAGCAACAGGCACCATTTCTCCTGACCGCAGGACATTTTCACCAATCATAGAACAGAACCGCTTACCATGCTACAGTGGTGGGAATAGGGTCAAAGTTACTAAAACCCCTTTAACATGCCTTTACAGTCTATTGCAAACATAATTGCTTTGAAGAAGAGCAGAAGACCAGGTCCAGTAGGTCATCTTCCCTGTATGCATTTTATAAATTAATTTCCCCCCGAGGAGTGTAGCGATTAGTAGAAAATGCTCACAACACAACTCAAGAGCCAGATAAATAAGATAAATAAGTTATTGATGAAGTTGATGAAGTTCTCAAATGTTCTTGAGCCGAGAACGGTCAGGCTGTATTTAAGATGCAATTAATTTTCTTGGACAGAGAAAGACAAAATGTAATGTGTGGGTCCAGCCTATGTGATTTATAGAATGGCCAGTGTCAATGAGATGTTCGTTCACCTCCGGTTAAAGATGGGAGGGTTAAACTGGCCTGATTAGGGGAACACAAAATTAAATGGAAAATCATGGATTACAAACAGTCTCTTTTTACGACTTGCAAATTAGAGTGGGAATTAAAAGGCCTGAAAACAGTTCTGCCTACGCACAGTGGACACAGGCAACTGAGCAGAATATTGGCGGAGACAGACTTCTATCAATAGGTGTCATTCATTCTTCTAGTGACCTTCACACTGGAGCTTGTGCTGTGCTTGCAGAGTTATATATGAGGGGAGCATGCTCATTTAGTAGTACTGTTTTTTCACTTTTTATTCAGATTTAAGCAGTTTAATGTCTAAACATACGCTCAGATTAAATTACATGCAACGGGAACAATAGGTATTGCACACGTCACCATTTTTCTAGGTAAATATATTTCTAAGGCTGCTATTGATATTACATTTTCACCACATGTCGGTAACAACCCTGCAATCCATACATACAAAAGAAACCAAACCAACACAAATAAGTCCAGAAATTAAGTTAAGTTATGTGTAATAAAATGGAATGACACAGGGAAACTGATATTTATTTAATACTTCATACAAAATCCTTTGTCGATATTGACAGCTTGAAAATGCCTCCTGTATGGAGAAACTAGTCACATGCATTGCTCAGGTGTGATTTTGGCCAATTCTTCCACACAATCTTAAAATCTTGAAGGTTCCATGGGCCTCTTCTATGAACTCTGATCTTTAGTTCTTTCCATAGATTTTCTATTGGATTCAAGTCAGGTGATTGGCTGGGCCATTCTAGAATCTTTACTTTCTTTCTTTGAAACGAATTGGCTTTGTGTTTGGGATCATTGTCTTGCTGAAATGTCCATCCTTGTTTCATTTTCATCATCCTGGTGGATGGCAGCAGATTTTTATCAAGAATACAAATTTTTCCATTCATCCTTCCTTCAACGATATGAAGTTTGCCAGTACTGTATGCTGAACAAGGGTCCCACACCATGATGTTCCCGCATCCAAACTTCACTGTTGGTATAGGGTGTTTTTGAGGTGTTGTGCCGTGCCATTTGACCCTTAAACATGATGTGTATTATGGCATCCAAAGAGTTCAATTTTGGTCTCATCTGACCAGACTATAATCTGCCAATATTTCACAGGCTTGTCTAAATGTTGTGCAGCAAACTTTAAATGAGTTTCAACATGCTTTTTCTTGAGTGATGGAATCTTGCGTGGTGAATGTGCATACGGGACATGGCGGTGAGTGCATTACTCATTGTTTTCTTTGAAACAATTGTACCTGCTAATTCCAGGTCTTTCTGAAGCTCTCCACAAGTGGTCTTTGGCTCTTGGACAACTCTATTGATAATTCTTTTGACTCCTCTGTCAGAAATCTTGTGAGGAGCACCAGGTCTTGGCCAGTTTATGGTGAAATGGTGTTCTTTCCACTTCTGGATTATGGCCCCAACAGTGCTCACTGGAGCATTCAGAAGTTTAGAAATTCTTCTGTAACCAAGGCCATCAGTATATTTTGCAACAATAAGGCTGTGAAGGACTGGAGAGAGCTCTTTGCTTTTACCCATCAAGAGATTTTTCTTGTGTGACACTTTGGTAATGAGACAACCAGCTGATACTAATTTGCACTGACAAGGGGCATGATTGCTTTCTAATTACTGATCGATTTCAGCTGGTGTATTGGCTTTCCATGCTTTTTTGCACCTTTCTTTCTTCATGTGTGCAATACCCTTTCCCTGTGTCATTCCATTTTATTACACATAACTATTTTTTCCGGTTTCTTTGTATCTATGGATTGCATGGGTTGTTACCGACATGGTGAAAATTGCATGTCAATAGCACCTTTAGAAATATATTTACCTAGATAAAATGGTGACATGTTCAATACTTATTTTACCAACTGTAAATAAACAATTGGAGATACAAATAAAATTATGGAGAAATTAACAGAATATAAATTAGAAATTTTGACTCAAATTAGCCACAATTTACAGATATAGCAGCTGAAGAGAGAAGAATGAAAAGGGGCTATTGTGGACTTTCATGATACCGTACAAAAGGCTTAACATACACAAAATAGATAAAAATATGAATTTTATTACAAAGCTGTATTAATACATACAAACAACATTTTAAAATAGTCACAGTGTCTTGTGTCCTAAATATTCTGCTCTAGAAAACCACAGATGGAGTGACCTCTGGACATTAACCATTGTCAGCTTTAACAAATACCATCTGTGTATTGAACGCTCAACATGTTTCGTGGGGAGGACCACCGCTTCTTCAGGAGCTTATTACATGGAGTTATAGACCAATCATTACAATCAATACTATAATAGAGAGTGGCAAGAGTAATTAGTTATATTAACATTTAGATACAGAATTATGATAGATTATGCATATACAGAGAGATCCCATGCATGTTGTCTTACCCGGGACACGGTCAAAAGGCATAGACTCAGGAGTAAGTCTGCACCGGCGAATGCAGGGTTCATGTCCCAAACCTTGGGCGGGGTTCATGTCCCAAATTGAAACAGGTTGAACTGTAAACCACGGAACAAAATGGAAATCACATCTTTATTGGCACAATTAATATTTCCAATGCTACATTAAAGAGGACATTAAAATGCTGAAACGTGTTCTGAGTTTTAATTTTTGAATGTTGTTGGAGAGTGAGGTCTGGTGTCAGACTGACTCTCAATTGTTATGTGTTTGTTTTTTACGCCTTCATATGTTTCCAACAATAAAAAAATCCCTCTGAGGATTTAAAACAATCATGGGAGGGGGTCCTAACCAAATGTAGCAAGGATCTTATGACCCTATTGATCAATCAGTATACCAACGATCTGCAAGTATTGGATGCAGCTAAATACAGATTATAAACATGTCCTTGATCTTTCTATATTTCCTTCCAAATGCAAGGAAATTAGAGACCACCTAGAAACCATGAATAAAGAGATTGTCACCAAAAAACAGAAAAAATTTAATCTAGACATAATAGCCATTTTGGAGAGCTATGCCTACAAGTGGACAGGAAGAAAGGCAACTAGAAACTTTGGGAGATGCAATGTCTCACACATGAACCCTCAAATAGGAGATGCCACAGAATCTGATTCATCTACCACTGCTTCTGTTTCTTCACAGGTGACTTCACGATTCTCAAATTCACAATCATCACGGGCACGTCTTCCTAAACGTTCATGCAACCACGGTGGTGGGTATTCACCTACAGATATTGACAAAAAAGCACTCTCTAATGTATCGCCTCGAGTGGGGGAATCAGGTATTATCAGCGGTAACTTTACACCAGTACTACACAATTTATTAAAGCGGGGGTCCACCTATCTATCGTTTTTTTTTTTTTGGAGCTCATTCACAAACTTTTCTTCTCATGATTATCTACTCACATGTTCTGTGTAATAAGTCCGCCTGTGTCCGATTTTGTTGTAAAGAATAACTTATAAAATTCACTGAAGGCGGTTTCCATCTTCATTGTGGGCATTTGAAGCCCACAAGCATGTATTTCCTGAATGTAGTGAATGCTGTGCTCCCAGCATTCACCGAGATGTTGTGATGACGCTGTTGCACAATGCATGCTGGGAAGCCTGAGACTAGCTCCCAGGGGACTGTGGGAGGTCTGGGAGAGGCTAGAAACACGCCTACTCCCATGGGAGGAAAACCAGGAAGTGCTAAGAAGATTAGAAAAAAAAAGGTAATTACGGCGATTTAAATTTTTTTACACAGCATGTCAGCATCTAGGCAAGGAAGAGAATGCATAGAGATAATGTTCAAAATTTGGGTGGAACCCCGCTTTAAATAAAGGTACTGCAATTGTACCAGCCAACACTAAACTCCCTACTCTAACAGGGGATTTTTTAGATCATGCTCTGGCTGTGTCGGAAGCAAAAATTCAAAGCAACCTCAATACCTATGTAGTACGGACACCGCAGGCCCCAATCCAGTACCAACCACCCAGAGCTAAACATAAATAATCTTACTGAATTTTCCCTTACGATGGCTCAAGAATCTGTTCTCCAGACGGGCCTGGGCTTTTGTCCTTCACAAGAGATAGATGTAATGGAAACTATCATAAATCTCTATCTATTTGCACGCAGCCTTACTTATAAGTTTATGTTCGATCCTGAACGTAAAGAGAAAAAAAATTGAGACAGAAATCTCTTAACAAATTAAGGATTTTACCATGAAGGACTTTCGAGCCCTTAGGAACTTGATGTTACTTTATGATGAAGGAGCTGTGGTACTTGATCCCCCACTCGAGCCGACACAAAATATTTCTGAATATAATATGCACAGGGTGAAAACCTTTCAGCCTAAATCACGTCACTTTCCTGAACTCTCTCTCTGTCTTAATGTATGGATGTTTCTCCAGCAAACAATTAGGGGACATGAAAGCTACACAATGGCAATCCCCTATTTCTTCTTCAAATGTATCTGCTGAGCAAACCAATGCACTCGGACGTCTCAAAACACAGACCAATGTAGTTATTAAACCATCTGATAAGGGTGGGAACATACAGTGGGGCAAAAAAGTATTTAGTCAGCCACCAATTGTGCAAGTTCTCCCACTTAAAAAGATGAGAGAGGCCTGTAATTGTCATCATAGGTATACCTCAACTATGAGAGACAAAATGTGGAAACAAATCCAGACAATCACATTGTCTGATTTGGAAAGAATTTATTTGCAAATTATGGTGGAAAATAAGTATTTGGTCAATATCAAAAGTTCATCTCAATATTTTGTTATATATCCTTTGTTGGCAATGACAGAGGTCAAACATTTTCTGTAATGCCCCGTACACACGGTCGGATTTTCCGATGGAAAATGTCCGATCGGAGCGTGTTGTCGGAAATTCCGACCGTGTGTGGGTTCCATCGGACATTTTCCATCGGATTTTCCGACACACAAAGTTGGAGAGCAGGAGATAAAGTTTTCCGACAACAAAATCTGTTGTCGGAAATTCCGATCGTGTGTACACAAATCTGACGGACAAAGTGCCAAGCATGCTCAGAATAAATAAAGAGATGAAAGCTATTGGCCACTGCCCCGTTTATAGTCCCGACGTACGTGTTTTACGTCACCGCGTTTAGAACGATCGGATTTTCCGACAACTTTGTGCGACCGTGTGTAGACAAAACAAGTTCGAGCCAACATCCGTCGGAAAAAATCCTAGGATTTTGTTGTCGGAATGTCCGAACAAAGTCCGACCGTGTGTACGCCCTATAAGTCTTCACAAGGTTGTCACACACTGTTGCTGGTATGTTGGCCCATTCCTCCATGCAGATCTCCTCTAGAGCAGTGATGTTTTGGGGCTGTCGCTGGGCAACACGGACTTTCAACTCCCTCCAAAGGTTTTCTATGGGGTTGAGAGAGGCCTGTAATTGTCATCATAGGTATACCTCAACTATGAGAGACAAAATGTGGAAACAAATCCAGACAATCACATTGTCTGATTTGGAAAGAATTTATTTGCAAATTATGGTGGAAAATAAGTATTTGGTCAATATCAAAAGTTCATCTCAATACTTTGTTATATATCCTTTGTTGGCAATGACAGAGGTCAAACGTTTTCTGTAAGTCTTCACAAGGTTGTCACACACTGTTGCTGGTATGTTGGCCCATTCCTCCATGCAGATCTCCTCTGGAGCAGTGATGTTTTGGGGCTGTCGCTGGGCAACACGGACTTTCAACTCCCTCCAAAGGTTTTCTATGGGGTTGAGATCTGGAGACTGGCTAGGCCACTCCAGGACCTTGAAATGCTTCTTACGAAGCCACTCCTTCGTTGCCCGGGCGGTGTGTTTGGGATCATTGTCATGCTGAAAGCCCCAGCCATGTTTCATCTTCAATGCTCTTGCTGATGGGAGGAGGTTTGCACTCAAAATCTCACGATACATGGCCCTATTCATTCTTTCATGTACACGGATCAGTCGTCCTGTTCCCTTTGCAGAGAAACAGCCCCAAAGCATGATGTTGCCACCCCCATGCTTCACAGTAGGTATGGGGTTCTTTGGTTGCAACTCAGCATTCTCTCTCCTCAAAACACGACGAGTTGTGTTTCTACCAACAGTTCTACTTTGGTTTCATCTGACCCTATGACATTCTCCCAGTCCTCTTCTGGATCATCCAAATGCTCTCTAGCAAACCTCAGATGGGCCCGGACATGTACTGGCTTAAGCAGGGGGACACGTCTGGCACGGCAGGATCTGAGTCCCTGGCGGCATAGTGTGTTACTGATGGTAACCTTTGTTACATTGGTCCCAGCTCTCTGCAGGTCATTCACTAGGTCCCCCGTGTGGTTCTGGGATTTTTGCTCACCGTTCTTGTGATCATTTTGACCCCATGGGGTGAGATCTTGCGTGGAGCCCCAGATCGAGGGAGATTATCAGTGGTCTTGTATGTCTTCCATTTTCTAATTATTGCTCCCACAGTTGATTTCTTCACACCAAGCTGCTTGCCTATTGCAGATTTAGTCTTTCCAGCCTGGTGCAGGGCTACAATTTTGTTTCTGGTGTCCTTCGACAGCTCGTTGGTCTTCACCATAGTGGAGTTTGGAGTGTGACTGTTTGAGGTTGTGGACAGGTGTCTTTTATACTGATAACAAGTTCAAACAGGTGCCATTAATACAGGTAATGAGTGGAGGACAGAGGAGCCTCTTAAAGAAGAAGATACAGGTCTGTGAGAGCCCGAAATCTTGCTTGTTTGTAGGTGACCAAATACTTATTTTCCACCATAATTTGCAAATAAATTCTTTCAAAAATCAGACAATGTGATTGTCTGGATTTGTTTTCACATTTTGTCTCTCATAGTTGAGGTATACCTATGATGAAAATTACAGGCCTCTCTCATCTTTTTAAGTGGGAGAACTTGCACAATTGGTGGCTGACTAAATACTTTTTTGCCCCACTGTAGTTTTGATGTGCCACCCGTAGAACCAACTAATGTGCTATGATGTATTAAACAGCAAACAGTGGTATCGTCTGATTAACCCACAATTGGTCAAAACTTTTGCGGGAGAATTTAAGATCTATGTACTCGAGCATTTCTAGAAGGACTAATTGACAAAGAGACTATGGATTACCTAATTAACCCTCATCCAAGTACACCTACGTTTTATACCTTACCTAAGGTTCACAAAAGCCTTTTACCCATCCACCAGGCAGGCCCATTATTTGGGGCACTGGGTCTTTGACTGAGAATGCCAGCAGATTTCTTCTCCCCCACGTAACAAGACTCCCTTCATATATAAAAGACACACCGGATTTTCTGAAATGTGGAGGGGACCCATGTTCCCCCGGATGCCCTACTCGTTGCTATTGATATAGAATCTTTATATCTAGTATCCCGCATGAGTGGGGCATCCTGGTGATGGGGTCCTTCCTCATGGAACAGCATAGACCTTCCTAGCCGCTTAATCAGTTTGTTCTGAATCTACTTACTTTCATTTTGACTAAAAAATATTTTTGTTTATGGATCAACTTTTTCTTCAAATTCAGGGAGTGGCCATGGGCACTTGATGTACACCATCTTACGCAAACCTATATTTAGGTGGTTGGGAGAGAGAAATCTTCTCTAGTGAAGTGTATGCACCATGGCTCCCCTACATTCTCTACTGGTTCCAGCACATATATGACCTACTGGTCATCTGAACTGGTACAGAAAAGGACCTTGGCTAATTTTTGAAACAACTTAATATAGCGATCAGTACAATCTAAAATGTACCCATAATGTGAGCAAGGTACAGGTATCCTTCCAAGACCTAAATATTTCTATTGGATCGGATGGATACATTCAAACAGATCTATATAGGAAACCGAGTGCAGGCAATACTTTACTTCACGCCAGTAGCCTACATCCCAGATTCCTAGTTAGAAGTATCCCTTACGCTCAATACATAAGGTTACAGAGGAATTGCACGGGGATATTCACAGACTCTATTAAGACACTCATATAATAGAGCCAAGGCCAGGTCAAGAACTTTTCTACTGTACGGTACTTCCTCTAAACAGCATAATCAAACTGTAGGTCTGGTTACAATAAACTCGTCTAATGAACTACAATTACGATCTATAATTGCAAAGAAAGCACCTGTAAATGTGCCTGTATATCTTCCCCTGGAAATGTCATCCTGGTTGACATTCCCAGGGGAAGATATACAGGCACATTTACAGGTGCTGGCCCTCTATGGATTAATGCAGTTGGACCTGTGACGTAGATGATCTCCATGCAACTATAACGCTTTAAATAGGCTGCAATCATTGTCCGATGTGGATGTGACTATTTATGTCAGTGCAGCTATTATGTGATTTATATCTGATGGCAAGTGTACCATACAAGACTTCGTTTGTCCCCAGAGGCTTAACTATTTGGTTGTATATTTCAAGTTCGGACCCCGGCCTTGGTTATCCCGGTGCTGTGGTGCTCATCCAGGGAGAGTCCTGTGCAGGCAGTGACATATGTTCGGATCAGTGAGACCTGTTCCTATACCCCCAATGTGTGTCCTGAAGAAGCGATCCAGCGAAACGCGTAGACACACAGGGGCTCACGCATGTTGTGATGTCACACTGTTGAAGGTCATTTTTCCATTTGGGTATATGCAACATCCTCCTTTTCTGGCCATTGCTTGGCCATTATTGGACAATACCTTTTTATACACTTTTTATACTGCATATGTTTATGTCAATGTTTTAATAAAATTACATTTTTAAACTATATTGTTGTTCCAATTTGCCTCCAAGTCCGACCTGGTGGGTTATTTTTTTCTTTTTCTAACAAGTTATACAGATGTGGCACATGAGTGATTAACTATAACCACAGATGGTATTTGTTAAAGCTGACAATGGTCCAGAGGTCACTCCATCTGTGGCTTTGTAGAGCAGAATATTTAGGACACAAGACACTGTGCCTATTTTTAAATGTTTGTATGTTTAATACAGTGTTGTAATAAAATTCATATGTTTATCTATTTTGTGTACGTTAAGCCTTTTGTATGGTACCATGAAAGTCCACAATAGCCTCTTTTCATTCTTCTCTCTAATCTGATAGGACGTAGGTACCCCATTTAAATGTTGTTAAAATTGGCACTCTTTTCTATAACAGCTGAAGACCCTTGTGGCATTATTTCTACAATGGAAATCAAATATTGTTCAGAAAGTTGTTCCTAACACTTTTGCAGCTCCAGCTCAATAGAGTTTAATGCGGCTCTGTTAAAATAAAATCCACTTTATTGTCTTCCTTGGCCGCCTCTGCAGTACTGAAAAGACCGCTGGCTGAAGATGTTGCAGAATCAGACACTTCAGGGACTGTCAATTTTTTGGCTCTTCCCACTGGCCCCTATATCGCTACAGGAAACATTAGTGACTGACTTACAGTTTCAATAAACCTAGAAAAATGGTGGTGCTCTTAAAAAAAAACAAAAAAAACAAAAAAACAAAAAACTGAACTCTGATTCTGTTTTTGATTTTTTTTTTCTTTCTGACATGTTGGTGTTCAATCTTTTGCTTGGATATTATAAGTTGCACTGAGAAAATACAGCTGTATAAAAAAAAAAAACTGTGTCTGTACTAATTTCAGGCTGCAAAGCATCAAAATGTGATTTTTTTTTTTTTTACACACACACATACACAATAGACAGCCTGTGAAAGGGTTAACTAAGCAGCTCAGCCACTGTCGCCTGCAACTGTAAAAGAGACTGGAAAAATTGTCAAATCAATAGGTCCATAGCCTGCCATAGTCTGTCCAAAAACTGCTCTGGTTCATAAAGAAAACACAGTTGCAGCAACTAAAGCTGACCATACACACACACACCATTTCTATGTTGGAATCTAACAAATTCCTCCATTCACACTAAACAGAGCACATTAATGGTTCTTCTGCTGTGGCTATTGTATTCTGACAGACTGTGCTGCCCAGGGCTGCTGTTAGAAATCATGAGGCCCTATACAGCCTACCTGACAGGGCCCCCACCCCCACCCCCAAAAACATCTAATGATGTTTTTTGCTAATATGCCATGGCTGTGATGCTACGCTTCACAGCCTTGGCAGAAACTATACCCTCTTATATAAATACCCATTCAACTGAATAGCACTGCTCTGCAAGTACCCCGCAACCACAGTTGTGGTGTGCTTAGTGTGGGGTTAAAACAGGTGGCAATATAAAAAACACTTGCACAAGTCCTTAATTTTTTTTATTAGTCTTTAGAATTTTAAAATGTTTTCATTTTTTTTTTTAGTTTTATTTTTTATTTATTTTACATTTTTTAAACTATTCTGCTGGGGAGGGTGGGGGTTGGGGGCTTTGCTGAAATGTCGGAACTCTAAACCAGTGGCAGCTGGTGGGCTCTTCTTTTGGGGGGGGCGGCAAACAAACACCCCCCCCCCCCCCCGTGGCACGGCACTCAGACAGCACCCCCTCGCCACAACAGCACAGTTGGGGTGTCCTCTCCTCCTATCTTGGGGTGCAGGCAGCTCCGGTGTCCGCTCCTCAAGCTTCCGCCACTGTGTGTCTCCTCTTCCGCCAAAGCGCTAGGCATCCAATAGGATCGCCTGACGCTTTGGCCACTCGGGAAACAGGTTTCACGACCTGCCTCCTGATTGGCGGGGAGGAACTTTAGTGTGAAAATAGCGAAAATGTATTTGCTATCGTCACACAACTGGGTGGGCTCGGAGCGCAAGGTCACCCTTTTTTGAAGCCTATTAGAGTCTCTGGCTCTAATCAGGTTCTTTTAAAAAAACAAACACCCACCCCGAATTGGAATCCATGATCCGGCATCCTGATATGTAGATCAGGGGGCCGTACGCATGGATAGGGGAGGCGGCACCTGTGCGTCCTCTATGGACTGAGACCAGATAAAAGGGACTTAGGACAAAGATCAGCCCCTTTCTCTGCAACCTCAGCTGCACTGGATCCACAGGTGTCAGCAATAAGGCAGTACAGCCAGCTCTCCTGCTCCTGCTCCACTTTTGAACTGATGGGACAAGAGCCCAGTACAGGAGGGCTGGATATACTGCCTTATAAGCAGCCTTGGTGCTGTCAGTTGTCAAAATACACAAAGAAAGCCTGCCTGTGATTGGATGCAGGCACTGTTTAGTTGATAATTTTCTGTCTTACACTTCAAAGTATGTCAGGCAGGAGGATGACAACAGGGCCACCCTGTAGTTCCAGTCCTTGGTACCGCTGGACCGATTGATACTTTGAAATGGTGCAACAACTCTGTCTGGCAAGGGAACTGAATAGAGGACTTTAAGTGGCCATAACAAGACCTGTAGGGGCATTTAAACAGTGGAACAGGCATATGCAAGCCTTAGGATGCAAAAGGACAAAATGGTGTGTAGCGCTACCGCATGCTAGGTAAATTTAGTAATTTGTGCGTTAGGAAGGTTAAGTTTGCCTCTGTTCCAGCTTGGCTGACGTTGTGTGTGTTTCCGTGCTGATCGATGGGTGTCGCTGTTACCACTGGTTAGTGTTGGAAAGGCAATGTGTTAAAGCGTATGGATGCTCTTCTGTCCCGGAGACAACTCGGTGGTGGAGGTCCTCCGAGTTGCATTCTGGGCGAGGGTATTTATGGGACAGACGCCATATTTTGGGGTTCGTTTTTCAGCCACCTGCTGGCCCTCCTGGTCGACAGGTATACGTTAAGGAGCTACCTCGTGGTCCTCCGTTCCGGAGGCCCACGATACTGCGGTGCAGGGGTGGGTCCAGAGGCTTGTCTGGGGCCTACCACCACGGCCGAGGAATGGTCCTGAGCTGTCGGTCCTGTGTGACGAAGCTGGACAACCGAGGAGATCCCAGGGGAGGACCCGTCTTGGAGGAATCACGCGGCGTGCTGGTCTATAGAGGGGCCTGGTGACTCGGTTGGAGGACGTATCCGAAAGTAACTATACAGCATAGTGTTGCCGGGTTGGCTTAAAGGTTCAATCACTGTGACTGACATTCACTACAGAAAATCTGATACATCCTGTGGCAGAGGATCGTACGGGTTTTGTTCCCAAACAAGTCTGTGGCAGAGACTTTGATTCGTGCTGTGTACTGGCTGCTAGACCGGTGAGAGAGGCCTATCCAGACGAGCAAGGAGTGTGTCCCACAAGGGTAGCGCATTCCATATAGTATCTGAATTCTACCAGGACATTTGTCAAAAGAACCCTACAAGAGGATATTTGAATTTCTTCTGCAAGTTTCCTTTCCGCCTCTTTCCTGCTATTTCCTAAGTCATTTGTTTAATAAAGCATTGAAAACGTACTCCAGTGTTGGTGCATGTGTCATCCAGAAGTAAACTCAACGGAACCCTAGACCCGGTGCCGGTAAAACAGAGGGAAGCATAGTGAAGGTAACAGACCCGCTTACACCAGCAGCTCCACCGTGAGTTGTTGCTACATGTGTATTTGCTAAAAAGCAAGTACAACTACTAATGCGCAACACAATCTTTTAGAAATGGAGCTCAGAAGATTTCCCCTCCTTATGCCTCCTCCTCAGACTTTTTTCATTGAGATTACTAGCCCAAGTATACTTCCCTACCCTTATACCAGGGCACTAAGTGTAATCCCAGACTCTGACCTCTCCTTTCAGCCGCACATCCAATCCCTATCCAAATCTTGTCACCTTCATAGTTACATAGTAGGTGAGGTCGAAAAAAGACACAAGTTCATCAAGTCCAACCTATGTGTGTGATTATATGTCAGTATTACATTGTATACCCCTGTATGTTGCGGTCGTTCAGGTGCTTATCTAATAGTTTTTTGAAACTATTGATGCCCCCTGCTGAGACCACCCCCTGTGGAAGTGAACTCCACATCCTTGCCGCTCTTACAGTAAAGAACCCTCTACATAGTTTAAGGTTAAACCTCTTTTCTTCTAATTTTAATGAGTGGCCACGAGTTTTGTTAAACTCCCTTCCTTGAAAAGGTTTTATCCCTATTGTGGGGTCACCAGTATGGTATTTGTATATTGAAATCATATCCCCTCTCAAGAGTCTCTTCTCCAGAGAGAATAAGTTCAGTGCTCGCAACCTTTCCTTATAACCAATATCCTCCAGTCCCTTTATTAGATTTGTTGCCTTTCTTTGGACTCGCTCCATTTCCAGTACATCCTTCCTTAGGACTGGTGCCCAGAACTGGATAGCATACTCTAGGTGCGGCCAGACCAAAGTCTTGTAGAGCGGGAGAATTATGGTTTTATCTCTGGAGTTGATCCCCTTTTTAATGCATGCCAATATTCTGTTTGCTTTATTAGCAGCAGCTTGGCATTGCATGCCATTGCTGATCCTATCATCTACTAGGACCCCCAGGTCCTTTTCCATCCTAGTTTCCCCCAGAGGTTCTCCCCCCCGTGTATAGATTGCATTCATATTTTTGCCACCCAAATGCATTATTTTACATTTTTCTACATTGAACCTCATTTGCCATGTAGTTGCCCACCCCATTAATTTATTCAGATCTTTTTTGCAAGGTTTCCACATCCTGCGGAGAAGTTATTCCCTGCTTTGCTTAGTATCGTCCGCAAAAAGAGATTGAACCGTTTACCCCATCCTCCAGGTCGTTTATGAACAAATTAAATACTACCCTCTGGAATATGTCTGTGCTCACTATCTCTACCTCTGGACCCTACCCCCATCGCCTTGTTTAATCTCCTTACCATTTCGAAAATACGTCCTTTTTTTAACCAAACATGCTATCCAGGTACCAATTCACTCCTTTGTCATCTCTTGCCTCAACTACTGCAACTCCTTCCTCATCGGCCTAACTTTACACAGGTTATCCCCCCTCAAGTCAATTATAAATGCTGCTGCCAGACTCATCCACCTTATTGGTCGATGTCACCCTCTCTCTGTCAATCTATCCACTGACTCCTGATCGTTCCAGAAAGAAAATTCATAATATTAATGACAACTTAAAGCCATCGACAACTCTGCCCCCAGCTACATCACTAACCCGGTTTCAAAATAACAACCAAACCATCCACTTTATTCCCTTTATCCTATGCACATCCCTGGGATGTCTCATGAGCCTCTCCCATGCTCTGGAACTTCCTATCCCAACTTTTATGGCCATCTCCTACTCTGTCTGCCTTCAGGGGATCCCTTAAAACTCCTCTTTTCAGGTAAGCCTATCTAGCCTCTAACTAGCAATTAGATCTTCCTTTCTCAAGCAACTCTTCCCCACGTAGTTACTACCTTTTGGATAACTTCCCCTTCCACTTAAACTGTAAGCTCTCATAAGCAGGAGCGCTGTGCCAACTGTTGGAGCTATACAAATCCTGTGTTATAATACAATGCAGCATCATACAACAAAAGATAAAGATATATTTACAAATACTTTACCTATTTACCAACAGGTTATCAGCCACTCAATATGTGTCCTTGGAAATGTCCCTATTTTTGAATATAGTTCATCTTCGGGATATCACTTTTAAATGATAAAAGTACAGATTTTTACTATCATATCATATATTGGCTTTTAATGCTCAACTCTAGGTAGACATAAAAGACACAAATGAATGCAGCTCAGTATTCATTATGTAGCGCTACCCCCATAGGAACCACTGGATATGATGGGTCCTCAGTCCTTTGCCTCGACCTACTCAAGAGCCTCAGCCCTTCTCACACACCAGGTTGAGTGTGCAAACATATAATATTACAGGAAATTACCAAAAGTAATACTTAGTACACAATAGTAGTGCTATATTAAAAGAACACAGATACCAAACCAGGTAGTCAAGGCAAACTTAATATATTTTCACCCAATATGGTCAGTAACTGGGCAAGCATAAAATGTATAACACCATTTAGTATACAAAGTCATAAAAAGGACTAGGCATAAAAGGCATAAGATGACATTTGACATCCAAATCAGCATAAACAGTAGCAAGGCCACCTCAAGTGAGTAAAATAAGTATTTGATCCCCTGCCAAACAACAATAATTCTGGCTCCCACAGACTGGCTAAAGTATGTGCTCATGGGGTACACAGATTAGTCCTGTCAATTTAAGAAGGTGCTCCTAATGACAACTCGTTATGTGTATAAAAGTCACCTGTCCACAGAATCTCTTTCTTCCATTCAAACCCACCATCATGGGCAAGACCAAAGAGCTCTCGAAGGACATCAGGGACAAGATTGTAGACCTGTACAAAGCAAATGGGCTACAAGACCATTAGCAAGAAGCTTAGTGAAAAGGAGACAACTGTTGGATCGATTATTCGGTCTGGAGCTCCAAGCAAGATTTCACCTCACGGGGAAAGGATGACCATGAGAAAAGTGAGAGATCAGCCCAGAACTACACGGGAGGAGCTTGTGAATGATGAAGGATTGGGAGAATGTGCTGTGGTCATATGTGACCACAATTGAGCTCTTTGGCATTAACTCAGCTCGCTGTGTTTGGAGAAGGAAAAATGTTGACTATGACCCTAAGAACACCATCCCTACAGACAAACATGGAGGTGGAAAAATTATGCTTTGTGGGTTTTTCTCTGCTAAAAAGGTACAGGCCGACTTTGCCGCATTGAGGAGTCAATGAATGGGGCCCTGTATTGTAAAATCTTGGATGAGAACCTTCTTCCCTCAGCCAGAACCCTGAAGATAGGTCATGGATGGGTCTTCCAGCATGACAATGACCCAAATATACAGCCAAGGCAAAAAAGTAGTTACTCAAGAAAAAGTACATTAAGGTAATGGAGTAGCCTAGCCAGTCTCCGGACCTTAATCCTCTAGAAAATTTAAGTAAGGAGCTGAAACTTCAAGTTACCAAGCGACAGCCAGGAAACCTTAAAGTGGTGTTCCGGCCGAAATTATACTTTTTAAATAAAAATACCCCTATAATACACAAGCTTAATGTATTCTAGTAAAGTTAGTCTGTAAACTAAGGTCTGTTTTGTTAGTTTATAGCGGTAGTTTGTTATTTTATAAACTTACAGCAGGCCGTGGCCATCTTAAGTGTGGGCATCTGAAGCCAGACTGTATTTCTTCCTGGATCTCATCCTTGCAGATCTCGCACATGCTCAGTGCAGCACAAGCAGTGTAATAGGTTTCAAGTCAGGTTTCTATAGCAATAGCAGTGTCAGAGGAAGTTGCCGCCCCTTCCCAGAAGGCATTGCAAACAGGAAATGATGCGATGAGCCACGGCCAGGGAGGAGGAAGTGAAAAATGAATACAGCAGATATACAGTAGGTGCTGAGAAAAAAAATTAAAAATATCCAATTCGTTTACAGTGCGCAGTTTAGTGAGGGATGCTGAAGAGTTGTAAAATTGGGTGGAACTCCACTTTAAGAATTTAGAGAAGATCTATAAGGAAGAGTGGACCAAAATCCCTCCTGAGATGTGTGCAAATCTGGTAACCAACTACTAGAAACATCTTACCTACGTGCTTGCCAACAAGGGTTTCTCCACCAAGTACTGTCATGTTTTGCTTGGGGATCAAATACTTATTTTACTCACTGAACTGCAACTCAATTTATAACATTTTCATCATGCGTTTTTTCTGGATTTGTGGTGGATTTTCCATCCCTATCATTTAAAAAAATACCTATGATAAAAATTATAGACCCTTAATTTCTTTGTAAGTGGGCAAACATACAAAATCTGCAGGGGATCAAATGATTATTTTTCCCACTGTAGGTACCGTATAGTTTTGGCACAGGTGCAAGGAAGATGTGGTTCAGATGCAGTAAAGGTTCAGTATAATGCGGTATACACTGTGTGCACAATTATTAGGCAAGAGGGAGGGTGTGGCCTAAGGAAGTCAACACCCTATATCAAGGTGTGCATAATTATTAGGCAGCTTCTTTTCCTCAGGCAAAATGAGCCAAAAAAAAAAGAAGATTTAGCCGAATCTGAAAAGTAAAAAATTGTAAAAAGTCTTTAAGAGGGATGCAGCACTCTTGAAATTGCTAAGATATTGGGGCATGATCACAGAACCATCAAACATTTTGATGCAAATATTCAACAAGAAACGTGTTGAGAAAAAAAAAAGACGCAAATGTACTGCCAAAGATGTGAGAATATTCAAACGTGAAGCTATTAGGAACCGATTATCTTCCAGTGCTGTCATTCCAAAACTGCAAACTACCTGGAGTGTCCAGAAGTACAAGGTGTTCAGTGCTCAGGGACATGGCCAAGGTATGATAGGCTGAAACCCGACCACCACTCAACAAGACACATAAGTTGAATTATCAAGACTGGGCCAAGAAATATCTGAAGACTTTTCAAGGGTTTTATGGACCGATGAGATGAGAGTGACTCTTGACAGACCAGATGGATGGGCCTGTGGCTCAGTAATGGGCACAAAGCTCCACTTCCACTCAGACGCCAACAAGGCAGAGGTGGGGTACGGTACTGGTATGTGCTGGTATTATTAAAGATGAGCTAGTTGGACCTTTTCAAGTTGAAGAAGTTCATTTGAAAAGTTGAAGTTCAATTCCCATACTTACTGCCAGTTTTTAGAAGACACTTTCTTCAAGCCGTGGTACAGGAAAAAGTCTGCATCTTTTCAAGAAGACCATAACATTTATGTAGGACAATGCTTCATCACATGCATTGAAGTACTCCACTGCATGGCTAGCCAGTAAAGACCTTAAGGATTAAAGAATAAGGGCATTGCCCCCTTCCTCACCTGACCTAAACCCTATTGAGAACTTTTGGGCCCTTCTTAAATGGGAGGTTTATGGTGAAGGAAAACAGTACACCTCTCTGAACCTGTCTGGGAGGCTGTGGTTGTTGCTGCACAAAAAGTTTATCTTCTAAAGATCAAGAAACTGACAAACTTCATGAATAGAAGGCTTATGAATAATTGAAAAGAAGGGTGACTATATTGGTCACTTTTTTTGTTTGAAATGTTAGAAATGTTTATTTGTGAATTTTGAGTTGTTTATTATTCTCACTTTATCAGATGAAAAACAAACAAGTGAGAACATTTTTGTTTTTCATCTAGTTGCATAATAATTCTGCACACTAATAGTTGCCTGATAATTGTGCACACATACAGTAGATATTCTCCCGGCTGTGAAGCCTTGCTGCTGGTTTCCCTTACAAAGAAGGGCGACAACAGAGCAAGAGAGCCCATTAAAAAATCAGTTGGGGTGCCGACATTGCGGGATCCCTGCCCAGATAAGTGTCCGAATATTAAATGTCAGCAGCTACAGTATTGGGAGCTGCTGACTTTTCGTTTTTTTTTGGGGGGGGGGGGGGAGAGGGGGCTGGAGCTTTGCTTTAAAAATAACTGATGAACAGCAAACTCTGCTACTGAGGTGGGGTTGTGGAAGACAGGTTCATGTCACAGGTCATACATCATTGCAAGACTGAGCACACAAGGTAGTTTTACTTCATCAGTAAGGTCTCTCCCAGGCAAAGATTTCAAATCAGACTGGCGTTTCAAGATGCGCTGTTCGAGCTCTTTTGAAGAAGTACAAAGAAACAGCCAACATTGAGATCTGTAGATGCAGTGTTCTGCCAAGGAAACAAAGTATAACTAAAGGCAAAAGTTTTTTTTAGTTTGTGTAGAGTGTAGAGTGTTTAGAATACCTGCCAGTTTTTATTGCGGTCTGTGCCCCTGTTACGGAGATTCAACCTCTCTATTATAGTTGCCAACATTGCAAAAAAAATATGTGGGACACTTTTTTGGCTGTAGGCGGAGCCGTATAATAATTAGGGAGCGAAATATGGGCGTAGTTTACGTGAAATAGTGGGCGTGGCTTAAATGGGCATGGCTCAAAGGGGGTGTGGTTAGAGTCTGAGATGAATGAGGGATGGAGAGGGAAAGGGGGAGAGAGGAATGAAGGGACAGCAGCCCCAGATCCTACACAACAATAGAAATATGTGTATTCTAGAAAGTTTAACAATCAGCAGATAAAGATACTCCAAACACCTGGTGTTAGCGTGTTATTGTAATATAAAATTAAATCATTCAACTCACCATAATGCCGAATCAGTGGAATCCCTGAGTGTGTCACTAGCCACGTCGCCTGCCACCAGCAGAGTCCATCCTTGCATCAGGTGCCACCAGCAGAGTCCTTCCTTGCATCAGGTGCCCCCAGTAGAGTCCGTCCTTGCATCAGGTGCCCCCAGCAGAGTTCGTCCTTGCATCAGGTGTCCCCAGCAGAGTCTGTCCTCGTATCAGGTGCCCCCAGCAGAGTCCGTCCTCGCATCAGGTGCCCCCAGCAGAGTCAGTATAGACCCCCTCAGTGCAGACCCCCTCAGTGCAGACCCCCCTCCATCAATGCAGACCCCCTCAGTGCAGACCCCCCTCCATCAATGCAGACGCCCTCAGTGCAGACCCCCTCCATCAATGCAGACCCCCCTCCATCAATGCAGACCCCCTCAGTGCAGACCCCCCTCCATCAATGCAGACCCCCTCAGTGCAGACCCCCCTCCATCTATGCAGACCCCCTCAGTGCAGACCCCCTCCATCAATGCAGACGCCCTCAGTGCAGACCCCCCTCCATCAATGCAGACCCCCTCCATCAATGTAGACCCCCTTAGTGCAGACCCCCCTCCATCAGTGTAGACCCCCCTCCATCAGTACAGACCCCCTCAGTGCTGACCCACATCCATCAATGCAGACCCTCTCAGTGCAGACCCCCCTCCATCAGTGCAGACCCCCTCAGTGCAGACCCCCCTCCATCAATGCAGACCCCCTCAGTGCAGACCCCCTCCATCAGTGCAGACCCCCCTCCATCAATGCAGACCCCCTCAGTGCAGACCCCCCTCCATCAATGCAGACCCTCTCCATCAATGCAGACCCCCCTCCATCAGTGCAGACCCCCTCAGTGCAGACCCCCCTCCATCAGTGCAGACCCCCCTCCATCAGTACAGACGCCCTCAGTGCAGACCACCCTCCATCAATGCAGACCCCCTCAGTGCAGACCCCCCTCCATCAATGCAGACCCCCTCCATCAATGCAGACCCCCTCCATCAGTACAGACCCCCTCAGTGCAGACCCCCCTCCATCAATGCAGATGCCCTCAGTGCAGACCCCCCTCCATCAGTGCAGAACCCCCTCCATCAGTACAGACCCCCTCAGTGCAGACCCCAATCCATCAATGCAGACCCCCTCAGTGCAGACCCCCCTCCATCAATGCAGACGCCCTCAGTGCAGACCCCCCTCCATCAATGCACACCCACTCCATCAATGCAGATCCCCTCAGTGCAGACCCCCCTCCATTAGTGCAGACCCACCTCCATCAATGCAGACCCCCTCAGTGCAGACCCCCCTCCATCAATGCAGACCCCCTCCATCAATGTAGACCCCCTCAGTGCAGACCCCCCTCCATCAGTGCAGACCCCCCTCCATCAGTACAGACCCCTCAGTGCAGACCCCCCTCCATCAATGCAGACCCCCTCAGTGCAGACCCCCCTCCATCAATGCAGACCCCCTCAGTGCAGACCCCCCTCCATCAGTGCAGACCCTCCTTCATCAGTGCAGACCCCCTCCATCAGTACAGACCCCCCTCCATCAGTGAAGACCCCCCTCCATCAATGCAGACCCCCTCAGTGCAGACCCCCCTCCATCAGTGCAGACCCCCCTCCATCAATGCAGACCCCCCTCCATCAATGCAGACCCTCTCCCATCAATGCAGACCCCTTCCATCAGTGCAGACCCCCTCAGTGCAGACCCCCCTCCATCAGTGCAGACCCCCCTCCATCAGTACAGACGCCCTCAGTGCAGACCCCCCTCCATCAATGCAGACCCCCTCAGTGCAGACCCCCCTCCATCAATGCAGACCCCCTCCATCAATGCAGACCCCCTCAATCAATGCAGACCCCCTCCATCAGTGCAAACCCCCCTCCATCAGTACAGACCCCCCCTCCATCAGTACAGACCCCCTCAGTGCAGACCCCCCTCCATCAATGCAGATGCCCTCAGTGCAGACCCCCCTCCATCAGTGCAGAACCCCCTCCATCAGTACAGACCCCCTCAGTGCAGAACCCCCTCCATCAGTGCAGACCCCCCTCCATCAATGCAGACCCCCTCAGTGCAGACCCCCCTCCATCAGTGCAGACCCCCCTCCATCAATGCAGACCCCCTCAGTGCAGACCCCCCTCCATCAGTGCAGACCCCCCTCCATCAGTACAGACCCCCTCAGTGCAGACCCCCCTCCATCAATGCAGACCCCCTCAGTGCAGACCCCCCTCCATCAATGCAGACACCCTCAGTGCAGACCCCCCTCCATCAATGCAGACCCCCTCCATCAATGCAGACCCCCTCAGTGCAGACCCCCCTCCATCAGTGCAGACCCCCCTCCATCAATGCAGACCCCCTCATTGCAGACCCCCCTCCATTAATGCAGACCCCCTTCATCAATGCAGAGCGCCCTCCATCAGTGCAGACCCCCTCAGTGCAGACCCCCCTCCATCAGTGCAGACCCCCCTCCATCAGTACAGACCCCCTCAGTGCAGAGCCCCCTCCATCAATGCAGACCCCCTCAGTGCAGACCCCCCTCCATCAATGCAGACCCCCTCCATCAATGCAGACCCCCCTCCATCAGTGCAGACCCCCTCAGTGCAGACCCCCCTCCATCAATGCAGACGCCCTCAGTGCAGACCCCCCTCCATCAGTGCAGACCCCCTCCATCAGTACAGACCCCCTCAGTGCAGACCTCCCTCCATCAATGCAGACCCCCTCCATCAATGCAGACCCCCTCAGTGCAGACCCCCCTCCATCAGAGCAGACCCCCTCAGTGCAGAACCCCCTCCATCTATGCAGACCCCCTCCATCAATGCAGACCCCCCCTCCATCAGTACAGACCCCCTCAGTGCAGACCCCCCTCCATCAATGCAGACGCCCTCAGTGCAGACCCCCCCTCCATCAGTGCAGACCCCCTCCATCAGTACAGACCCCCTCAGTGCAGACCCCCCTCCATCAATGCAGACCCCCTCCATCAATGCAGACCCCCTCAGTGCAGACCCCCCTCCATCAGAGCAGACCCCCTCAGTGCAGACCCCCCTCCATCAGTGCAGACGCCCTCAGCAGACCCCCCTCAGTGCAGACCCCCTCCCACAACGCCCCCCAGGCCCCAGCACATGTCCATTACAGCGCTGTGTGTTCAGTGGAGAGGTGAGGGGCCAATCCGTGCGAGAGGAGAAGCCGATTCATTGGCTGCACGGATCCAGCCCCCTTTCCTCTCTACTGAACACAAGGGGGAGCGTTGTAGCGGTGGCGGCGGGACCGGCTGCCATTTTCTTGAAGCCTGCTTGCCCAAAAAATGTAAAATGCAAACATTCCCGATATCCCTGTAGTTGGTAACTATGCTCTATTTGTCCTGTTTACCATTATCATTGAAAGTAAAAGTAAAAGAAAAAGCCCAAATTTTGGGGGTTGTCCCCAGAAAAGTAATAGAGGGGAAATCTTCCAATGGGAACGCTATTTCTGAGGGACCCCAGGGAATTCCCTTAATTTGCAGGGATTTCTTCTCACTTCCTGTTTGGCCATGGGACAAGAAGTGAAGGGAAATCTCTGCAATGGGACACAGGTGGCAAAATAAAAATCGACAGGGCTTACACCCCTTCCTTGTTCTATCCAAAATTTAAAAAAAAAGTTTTTCCTTAATGCAGCAGATGAAAGACACATCATGCTTACTTCACTTCAACATCAGAAGATGTCCAGCAGTGCCATCAGCACAGAACAGGTGGAAACCAGTGGGACCCAGGTGCACCCATCTACTGTCTGGAGAAGTCTGGCCAGAAGTGGTCTTCATGGAAAAATTGCGGCCAAAAAGTCATAACTCCAACAAGGAAACAAGGCTAAGTGACGCAACTATGTATGAACACATAGGAACTGGGGTGCAGAAAAATGTCAACATGTTCTCTGGACTGAGGAGTCAAAATTTGAAAATATTTGGCTGTAGCAGGAGGCATTTTGTTGATGAAGGGCTGAAGAGTGGTGCTAAAAGGAGTATCTGCAGGCAACAGTGAAGCATGATAAAGGTTCATTGAAAGTGTGGGGCTGCATTTCTGCAAATGGAGTTGGAGATTTGGCCAGGATCAATGGTGTCCTGAATGCTGAGAAATTAGGGCAAATACCTATCTATAATGCCATACCATCAGGGAGGTGTGTGATTGGCCCCAAATTTATTCTGCAGCAGGAACATGACCTCAAACATACAGCAAAATGTCATTAAAAAATATCTTCAGTGTAAGGAGTCCTGGAAGTGGTGGTTTGGCACCCATCTCAACATTGAGTCTGTCTGGGATTACATGAAACAGAAGGATTTCAGGCAGCCTACATCCACAGAAGATCTGTGGTTCGTTCTCCAAGATGTTTGGAACAAAAAACTTCAAAAACTGTGTGCAATGTACCGAGAAGAATTAATGCTATTTTGAAGGCAAAGGGTGGTCATTTCAAGTTTTTTTTAACTCATTTTGTTAATTAAGAAAAAAACTTAATGCTTCTATTTCTGAAAGCTTTCTGCATTTACAGCATTTTTTCCCCACCTGCCTAAATCTTTTGCACAGTACTGTAAGTGAATGAGGGTTGGGTTGATAAAATTGTGGTTAGAGAAATGTCAATTCTAACTCTTCTTCATGGAGTCTCTGCAGTACCTTTTCCAGTTGCTCCTCCTGTTCAAGAGTCTTACTGAAGACAATGATATTATTTGAAACAGGTTCACGTAACCTAAGGTATGTTCCATTAGTCATGGAAAGGTTGCAGGGTCTCCTGGGAATCCTTGGGGAATCTTGTTGCACACAAAAAACCTCAGTGGGCAGATGTAGGCAGACTTGTCCCGGTCTTCTGTGTTCATAGGGATTTGGTAATACCCGCAGTTCAGATCTAACATGCCGCATCACTGTGCCCCCAGTAGGCCAGCAGAACATCCTCTATCAGTGGAGTGGTATATTAGTCCGGAAATGTTCTCTAGTTGAGTGTTTTATAATCAATGCACATTCTGAGGGAGCCATTTTTCTTCCGTACTACCACTGTGGGGGGAGGGCGCAAGGGCTTTGCATAATCAATGGATAATAATCTTGGATAATCCATGTCTGCTTCTACTCAGCCAGTTGCTCTCGAAGATCTTTCAAGTCACCCAACTGGATTTGCGGAGCTCTCTCCCTGAAAGGTTTATCTTCTTGAAATCAAATTCTGTGTTGGGCACGCGTAGCACAGCCGACATTGTAGTAATTTTTTTGAGAACATTTCCTGTCATTTCAGGAGCTGTCCCTTGACCCTCAACTTCTACTCAGGTGATAATGGGGAGTTTTGAAGGTGTAACTTGACTCCTGATATTTTCTCTGTGGCTTCCTCCACCAGACGAGATGGTGCCACTGGAGTAGCTGTGTTCACCTACCCAAGCAACAATTGAGGATTTAGCTTGACTGGGAGATCAATATTGTTTTGGATACTGACAGGGATCTTTACGTAATTTTGCTCCAAGGTCTTAGTCTACACTACTTTGAGAATCGGCTCCACCTTAGTGTTCTCTCCCCGAGAATCCTCTTTAAGCATGAAAGGGCCCAGGCTGGTCCCAGGATAACTTGATAGTGGCTCACAAGCAAGCTATTTCCCTGGGTTGTAGCACTCTTTCTTCAAAGCCAAATCTCCAGAGCTTTGCTAACCTTTCCATTGAGGCCTCCTACACTTGCAGGACATGTTGATAGGCCTGATGTAGCTGAGGATGAACATCCTTGACTGAGTAGTCTTCTCACTATATCAGTGTTTGTCCCCATCAGCAAAAAGTGCTGTTTTGCCCAGGAGGGAGAGGACACACCAAGCCAATCCTTTAAACAGCATAGGAATTTATTCAGTATATAGGTATAAAACAACACTAAAAATGTGCGTGAACAATGTTGGAGCACTTGCAGAGTTCTAGAGCGGGTGGGAGTTTCCACATGCAGTGTCACAAGAGCACAAGAGGACTGCTGGGAGGTCTCTATTGAGGGATCCACGAGCGCCGTGTGTTAGCCGCAGCTGGAGCCTTGGAAAGCCTCGTGGAGAGGCCGGCTGTGTGTCTCTGGGTTAGAGTGGTCCAGGGCTGTCAAACTGGGGAGCCGCCCACACGCTGCCTGGCCAATCAGAATGCATTTCGAAGGCATGGCCACGCCACCTTTATCAGCTGATCCTCTAACAGTCACATCACATTTAACCCACTCTGAGCTGCAATTAACGGTCTTAGCTGGGAAGATAATGATTATAAAGCAAGTGTACGACTTAGAGACATAATTTAAAATGTGTAATATATATGTGAAAAATATATATTGAAAATAAGAAATAAAGTTACCGGTCGATTTGGATAAAAGGAACATTTGATGGACTAGGTCTTAGGTAAGTAAATGCCAGAGTGTGTACCTTGTTGTATAAAAGGTGAAAAGGATGCATACATTGAACTAGATGCAACAGTGATACATGTGTATACATATAAATACACATACACATGGGTACATACTAATCAATTGATTTATTAACTCACTCATTTATTCACTCATCTACGGCTACAGTAATGATATTATTATACTATAAGTCATTTCGAAAAATATTTTTCATCAAGATTATCTAGTATGTTCCTTTTCCATATTACCATTTTTTCGTATACATAACATTTCAATTTCACTGACAACCTAATTTTACATTTATTTTTTTTTGGAAATTTCAAAAATTTCCCTCTTCCTGATAATTTTTTTCAAATTTATTTTATATATTATTCATTTATTTTTTCCCCAGCCGCGACGTGTGCATGTGTATATCTATATATGAATCACTGTTGCATCTAGTTCTTTTTATGCATCCTTTTCACCTTTTATACAACAAGGTACACACTCCAGCATTTAGCCACCTAAGACCTATTCAATCAAATGTTCCTTTTATCCAAACTGGCTGATAACTTTATTTTTCATCTTTTTATATTTTTTTGTTTATATATGATTCTCACATATTTTTCACATTTTACACATTTTAAATTATTTCTCTAAGACCCCTTTCACACCGAGGGCGTTTTGCAGGCGCTATAGCATTAAAAATAGCGCCTGCAATCCGCCCTCAAACAGCTGCAGCATTGTCTCCAGCGCTGGCAGGATGGGAAAAAAAGTCCTGCCAGCAGCTTCTTTGGAGCGGTGAAGGAGCGGTGTGTTTACCGCTCCTCCACCGCTGCTCCCCATTGAAATCAATGGGGCAGCGCTGGGATACCGCTGGCAAAACGCCGCTATTGCGGCGCATTGCGGGCGGTTTTAAGTCCGACGGGAGCTTTTTATCGTATATTCCGATCGTGTGTATGCCTCATCTGACTTTTTACGTCGAAAATTCTGATGGACCTAGAAAGAGAACATGTTCTAAATATTTCCGACGGAACCTACTCCTATCGGGAAAAAACACTCATCTGTATGCTGTGCCGACGTATCAAAAACGACGCATGCTCTGAAGCAAGTACGAGACGGAAGCTATTGGCTACTGGCTATTGAAGTTCCTTTTTCTAGTCCCGTCGTGCGTGTTGTACGTCACTGCGTTCTTGACGGTCGGACTTTGGTGTGATCGTGTGTACGCAAGACAGTTTCAGCGGAATTCCGTCGGCACTCTGTCGGAAAAAGTTTGTTCAGACGGGAAAACTGGTCATGTGTACAGGACATAAGAGGATCAGCTGATGAAGAAAGCGTGGCCGTGCCTTCGAAGAGCGTTTTGATTGGCCAGACAGCGTGTGGGCGGCTCCCCAGTTTGACAGCCCTGGATCACTCCCACCCAGAGACACGCAGCCGGCGTCTCCACAAGGCTCCAGCTGCAGTTAACACACGGCGCTTGTGGATCCCTCAATAGAGACCTCCTGGCAGTCCTCTTATGCTCCTGTGACACTGCACGTGGAAGCTCCCACCCGCTCTAGCACTCTGCAAGTGCTTCAACATTGTTCACGCAAGTTTTTAGTGTTGTTTTATACCTATATACTGTATAAAATCCTATGCTGTTTAAAGGATTGGCTTGGCGCTTCCCTCCTTTTGCTTTCCTTTTGTTCACAGTGATCGGGTTCCCCAGCCCGCGCCTGAAGCAGCCTCGCTCTCTTTACAGCCTCCATTTAGAATTTTTTTCTGTATCCCTCAGAACGTTCAATCCACTCACTATTCACATGGTTGCACCTTCACGTATCAGCATGCAGATGCATGCCTTTACATTTAAATTTTAAAAACTCTAATCTTTTTCATCAGATGGTTTAGCGCTGAACATTATACCAGTATTGTGTGTGTGTTTGCTGCTAAAAGGAAGAGAACACACACCTACTAAGTTATTGAATTTTCCCGACTGCGGAAGGACTGAACGTCAGTCGGATTGGGAGGTACCCATCATATGGGAACTTCTGCGTTCTGATACCCCATATCTCCAAGACTTCAAACTTCTGTAGGAGTATGTGTTTCAGATACTTGTCATAAAAGGCTTGATACAGTAAGTTCACTTGTGCCCCCATTTACAGCAGAGCCTTGGTGTAGACTCTTTCTACTTTAATTGGAACTATAGGTGAGCGACCCACTAACTGATTGGGAAACTTGTTCGGAGCAGGCTCAGCAGTCTGGACTTGTGCTCTTCTCTTAGTTTGCTTCTGTTTTCCTTGCTGTTCAGCAATCCTGGGAGGATGGTGTGGATTGGTTTCCTGTGCCTGTCTACCTGAAAACAAAGAGTGGGAGTTTGGTCACTGGCCAGGAGTCACAGAGGCAGTTTGCTTTGGTACTTTGGACTTCCGCAGTGGCTTCTTCACTTCTTTAGTTTTGTAGCTCACTGTAATAGATGGACCTTCAGCTGGCTCCTTCATGGAGGCCCCTTGGAGATCCCCTCTAGCTTTCCAAAGAAAAGCTTACATAATGCCTTCACAACCATGTCAGCTACAGACTCTCCTTTTGGGCATTGTACCCCAAGATGTTCTTCACAGTGGCAACACCTTCTACCGATGACATCTCTCCTCTCTCTGAGGTTCGTGTGCACACAGTTTGTTTCATGTCTGTCAAGGACTTTTGCATAGTCATGTGAGTCTCCATTACTTGTCCTATCAACTTCACAGAATGTACATTGCAAAGTAGCCTGCCCAATCCCCCACTCGGTCAGCCGCCGCTGACACAGGAAGAAACTGACAGGCCCCCCCCTATCTCTAGCTGCTACACAGCAAAGCAGAGCGGCGCTCGCTCTGTTCCTTCCCTTGCTTCCTCATTGGCTGGGGGAAGAGGACCAATCAGCAGCCAAGAGGGGAGGGTCATTGGACATGTAGTCCTGAGGACTGGCAGCCAGCGGGGACTCAGAGGATGCCTTGCTGAAACAGGGCAGGAGAATTGAAGAGCCCAGGAGAGGAAGGGCGATTGATCAAGAGGGAGAGAAAGGAAGATTGATCGATTGGGAGAGGGACCACAAGGGAGAGGAACCGGAGTGATCGCTACTAGCACAGTGGTGACCCCCTCTGCCAGCCAGCTTCACCCTTGGGCAAGATACCCACACAGCTGATCGTGTGTCTGCAACGGGGTATCTATACAGACATTACTGTGTCACCAAGCATTCGGGTTTCCAAGCAGGCATTGTTACACAGAGATCTCTTTGGGCCCTTTGTTGAACTAGCTGAAGATGCCGGATATCTTCACTGCAAGGACTCCCTTACTTCTTTCTCCCACAACTCAAAATGATTAGCACGCATTAAGAGGGAACTCTTGTTTAAAAGTTTAAAGTTGCATTCTTTGTAAATTGTAATTTATTACACTGTGCGTTAATGTTCTGGGTCTGTGGTCTCAGGATTTTAAGGGAGTAGATTGACATACAGGAAGTCATTCTTTCCCCCTTTCATGCCTTAGCCCATAGGCTATCTCAGGGCCTGCGGGTTGGTTAAATTGTGACTTACTTGTGTTGTATAGCTCTTTTGTCCTCAGTTGCCAAATATCAGAGTTTACCACAGGTAACTACCCGTCTCAGTCATTACAGTCTTGTTTGTTGCTAAGCCTCTTAGTAAAACAGTTCTTTGATGCTACAGTCTGGTGTCCTATTACCTTGTGTCTGCAGAAAAATTGTTTAACCAGATGTGCCAGGGAGGGGCGGAGACTGTTCTTCAGGTTGAGGGTTGGAGACTATTCTAGGGGTTGAGGGGCAGAACATAGAACCTAAAATTATCAAGCTGCTCCTTGGGGGGGTGACGCTACACTTGGGTTGCATAGGCTGCTGCACCTGGCTTGTGCCCTTTAATCATTTCTGGCTTCTGAAGTGGAGGGGGGGGGATGGAGGCCAGCCCCCTACTGGTCTCCAAAGGACAAAAAAAAAATTGACTATCTTGGTACCAATTGGACATGAAGCACATGAAGAAAGACAAGTTTTTTTAAAATATACATACAAGTAAAAACAGGATATCTATATACAAATAGGAACACAATTTGTGATATCCAAAACATATTAAAATACAAACTGTAAGTACATGAGTGTCACTATTCCTTAGTTTCCTCTAAAGAGAAGACAAGAGGCATAGTGGATCCTCACAGGACATGTATTCCTGTACATGTTTTGCAGAATTCTACCGCTTCATCAGGAGGATAATATCTGAAATGGAGTCTCCCTCCCCCTCCCCCCATCCTACACAAACACAATAAACCTGTAAAGTTTTAGCTCACACTTAAATGCTTTAATTGCAGTTTTTAAAAAAGTTAAAACATTAAAAATATTAATTTATGGTTAAGCCATGGTCATGGTCAGCTTTGAACATCGGAGAAAATCTATCCAGGAACTAGTAGTGTTTGACACCTGGGGTTTGCTTAGATAACAGGGACACCTAATTACTGTGAGTATTCACAGCAGTTTTCAGTCCTGAATCTATCCAGCACATTGGGTCTCCTGAACAAAATGGTGCAACCGCACACTGCGGGGAAATGCAGTCATCTGCTACACCTGATACTGAAGACTCTATTGGTGTCTGTAGGTCTGCAAGAGCTACAATGGAATGGTTTAGATCAAAGAATATCCATGTGTTAGAATGGCCCAGTCAAACTCCAGACTTAAATCTAATTGAGAATCTGTGGCATGACTTGAAAATTGCTGTTCACAGACGCTCTCCATCCAATCTGACAGAGCTTGAGCTATTTTGCAAAGAAGAATGAGCAAAAATGTCACTCTCTAGTTGTGCAAAGCTGGTAGAGACATCCCCAAAAAGACTTGCAGCTGTAATTGCAGCGAAAGGTGGTTCTACAAAGTATTGACTCAGGGGGGCTGAATACAAATGCACACCACACTTTTCACATATTCATTTGTAAAAAAAAAATTGAAAACCATTTATCATTTACCTTCCACTTCACAATTATGTGCCACTTTGTGTTGGTCTATCACATAAAATGTGAAAATGACAAAATGTGGAAAATTTCAAAGGGTATAAATACTTTTTCAAGGCACTGTATATATATATATATATATATATATATATATATATATATATATAGTCCTGTAAAATCATTTATGTTGCCTCCTGCACAAACATGAAATTGTGCTGTAAGATTTGGCAGTCACCATAGATGGTCAAATATCTTGAAGCCACAAATCTGAGAATTTCGGAGAAGCATTGGGCAGCCTAATCTACGAAAGCTTCCAGCTGAAAATACAGAACTCCTAAATAGGAAGATGTATGATTTGTAATTTTAATCGCACACATTTCTTTACAAGAATGATCCTTTCGTCATTTTTGTATGACAGAAATGGTTGTTCAAGTTCCCTTACATTATAATATTTTTTCCTGGACTTGTTGTTCATTTATCATATAAACCAAACATTACACAAATGATTGATGTCGATCAGATACACAATGCTGTAAAGCTGCTTGTATTCCCATTCCAAGCCCTTCATGGGATTGTAATTTCCAGTAGTTCTGGAATTGCTGGGAGAGGTAATCACGCATGAAAAATTATTATTGTTTTACTTGTACATGTCTGGACTCAACCCCCCCCCCCCCCCCGTCCTCTTTTAATTCATGCCTACGGCCTCATTGAATGCCCCAACAGAGGAGATCAAAAGACAATTTTCACACTTTCATCATTCCATTCTAGCAGAGATCTCCATACATTATTTATGACAAAATGGAGGCCAGCAAAAAAAAAAAAAAAAAATAGGGGGGAACACTCCCACAATGCTTAGCAAGTATCGGCAATGGCTTCCATTACAGCTTTATTTAAAGGCATTTAATGTGTGTCAGCCGCAATACACAAATAAAATGTTAACCTGCCAGAAATGCCTATATTTTGCTATGGCCTTGAGAAGCTTTGCTTCGGGCTATGTCCTCATCATTGGAGGGCAGCAGATGTGAAGGGCCCACTGGGAGTTGGTGTTTGGAATTTCATCAGCTTTCATGGGTGACCTCGTCTTTTCACGTTGGCTGATAGCCATGATAAATCATCTTTACAACAAACTCTAATTATCGTTTCTGTGGCCTGGGTGCCTCTTAAAAACACAATCCTTACACTTTCCTTTATTGGTTTGTAGGAACCTGAGCGGAAGACTTCTGAGTGGATTGTCCTCACTGATGTCCCTAGAGGTTCCTCCATGTAAAACTATGGCGAAATTGGTGTGAATTCAGGAGTTAAAGCACTCTATTATGTTATAACAGAGCATAGGCTGGCCTGAAATTTAATTCTGCACAAGATGAAATTTGATTAGACCTGAATTAAGCCACAGCCTCTTGATGTAGTGGTATCAATTAATACAATAATACCTTAATGATTAGTGTTTGGCAGAATTTTATGGATTAAAGCCCAGATTTCCCCAGAGTATATTAACTCAGACAATGCTGTTTTAGGTCATTTAAATGTAAAAATCATTAGGAAATTCTAAACAAAATGTGTTTACAAGTCAGCAAGGGGAATTGAAGCCACAAGTAAGGGTTAGGGTCACTGATGACTCATAAATAATATATATTCATGCACACACACTTATGCTAAAAGGGAGACAAAAAAAACAACGTCTATATACACACCTATGTACTGTACATACACGCACTAACAATTTTATATATATAGTTTTTATAAATAGTAAAGTTGGGGGGTTGTTTAGCTCAAGTGTAGCTCTTTCTAGTGAGAACAGTCCACACAAATTAGTTCCATTTCAGGGCTTGTTGGCCCACTTTTATTAAAGAAAGATCAAAGTTCCAGAAAATGAAAGCAAAGGGTTTCCCTCGCAGGGGGTTTTCACCATCAGCACCAAATAACCGCTTATTCAGCCTCCTGGCTTAAACATGCAACATTGTGAGCAAAATACCAAGCCACCTGTCTCTCTTTAGCAGCACCACTGCTCAGTCTCCCATGTGGAGCCCTCCTGACTCCCGTCAGCGACCTCAGGCTTGGGTCTCTGGCTTTGACAGTGCAGACCTGCA